>JAJHPC010000001.1:3710476-3797976 GCA_024447665.1 Juncus inflexus | reverse complement strand
AACCTTGTGTAGTGGATATCTATTTAAAAAAATATTTAAATTATAAATGACACATAATCTAGTTAGCAAGTGATGAAACTTAATAGAACCGAGAGAGGCCATAGCCTCCCTTCAAGATTTTGACAAAATAGTATATTATAATAGTACTTTATTGAAGAATATATTAAAGAGTATATTATATATATAGAGGATGACTAAATAACTTGTACAAGCAAAATTCAGATTTTGCTTGTGACCAAAATACTATATATATCATCAAAAATTCAAATTTCAACCGTACGGAAAGAATATATATGTTTTGAATATATTGTAGATTAATTTTCACAAGAATCGGAATATTATATCATTACCATCATATATTATCAAAATTCATCAAAATATATATAATACATATTATATATTTTTTGATGAATTTTGATGATACATGATGGCAATGATATAATATTCCGATTCTTGTGAAAATTAATCTATATCATATTCAACACATATATATTCCATCCGTACGGTTAAAATTTGAATTTTTGATGAATTTTGGTCACAAGCAAAATCACAAATAAAATCCGGACTTTGTTTGTACAAGTTGTTTAGTCATCATATATATATATATATATATATATATATATATATATATATATATATAGTCTCTTCAAAATTTTGTTAAGTGTTAATCAATAAAGAAAATTTTTTTGATTCCCTAAATAATACAGTAAAACCGTCCGTATCTACTAGTTTATATTGCATGCTTAGGGTAGTGTAGTGGATACCTCTTATCAATGCACTCTCCATTGTAGAAGAAACAGAGACGATCATTACAACCGCAAGATATTACTATCATATTAGAAACCCAATCGAACCAGCACTCCTCTCTCCTTTTTTCCTCTTCTGACCTTCTCATCCCCCCTTCTCCATTTCCCTTCTCCAAACCAAACCCCCAAAAACCCACCAACCCAACCATGGCAGTTTCTCTTCTCCGCCGCAACCTCACCACTTCCTCCTCCCCCATCCTCCGCCCGCTCTCCAGCCGCCTCTTCTCCTCCTCCGACGAATCCGTCCTCACAATCGAGACCTCAGTGCCCTTCACCGGCCACAAGATCGATCCGCCGTCCCGCATGGTCGAGACGACCCCCAAGGAGCTCCTCTCCTTCTTCCACGACATGTCGCTGATGCGTCGCATGGAAATCGCCGCGGATTCGCTCTACAAGGCGAAGCTCATCCGCGGGTTTTGCCATCTGTATGATGGGCAAGAGGCTGTTGCGATTGGAATGGAGGCGGCGATTACGAAGACTGATGCGATTATTACGGCTTATAGAGATCACTGTTTGTTTTTGGGACGAGGTGGGACGCTTGTGGAGGCGTTTTCTGAGCTCATGGGAAGGAAGGCTGGGTGTTCTAAGGGAAAGGGCGGATCCATGCATTTCTACAAGAAGGATGCGAGGTATGATCAGTTTGGTTCTTTCTTGGTTTGATTTGAACAGAAAGTGAGATTCTTTGTTCTTTTTGGGAGATTTGATGTATTCTATTCTGGATTGGATAGTCAACAACATATGTTTAATTTCGTACTGCTTGCAGTCATATATAATAGATCAGCACAGTTTTTTTTAGAGTTGTGCTAAAAGATAGCTTCTTAAGTCAGTTTTTACCCTCTTTATTAAGGATATATGCGTAATTTCTGTAACAAAATTTTCACTTTAATTTCATTTCTCTCACATCCTAATTCCTATTGCTATACACATCTTCCCCCCTTCCTATTCACAATTTTCTCAATCATCAACAAAACATAAAAAAAAAAAACACCATCTTTCATATTTCTCACATCCTAATTCCTATTACCATACAAAACCACCGAAACTTGAGCTAAAAGATAGCTTCTTTACTCAGTATTTACGCTCTTTAGTAAGGATATTCTGAGTAATTTCTGTAACAAAATCTTCACTTCAATTTCATCTCTCTCACATCCTAATTCGAATTCCTACAAAAATCCACCGAAACCTAAATTCACCACTTTCTATCTCTAATTTCCTCAATCGTCATCAAAAACACAAAAAAGCCACCATCTTCCACACCCAATTTTTCCCAAGCCCACAATTCCCAAACTTCCATTTCACCCTTTACGCATCTCCTTCACAATCTCATACACTGTAACAAACCAATCCGCTTACATTTCCCAACTATTTCTCCAGGTTTTACGGAGGGCACGGGATAGTGGGAGCCCAGGTCCCGCTGGGGTGCGGAGTGGCCTTCGGGCAGAAGTACCTGAAGGAAGGCGCTGTGACCTTCGCTCTGTACGGCGACGGCGCGGCCAACCAGGGCCAGCTCTTCGAGGCGCTTAATATTTCTGCCTTGTGGGACCTGCCCGCCATCCTTGTCTGCGAAAACAACCATTGTAAGTACTCGTCTTGGTTTGTAATGGGCTTTTATTATTTTGAATTGAACAAAATTGAATAAGAAAAATCTGAAAAATGGAATATGCTTTATAGGTTAAGGGGGGCTTTGATAATTTTTAGAAAAGATAGGGGGGCTTTGATAATCACTGTAATTATTTAAAGGCTGAGTTTCATGTGTACCCCTAAGAAAAGTGAAGTATCATCAACGCTCTTGCAATATTACTCATATTTCATGATTTCCACTGTGATCAAAATCATTCATGTGTCATTTTGTATTTTTGATGAAGTAATTTTTAATAATGAAATCATTGAAGATGTTATTTTACTATCGGATTTTGACCGAATTGTTAATGGTAAGGGCAATAGTGATATTTTAAGAATTTTGTAGGGGTATTCATGATATATGTGTGGTTTTGTAGTGGTATTCATGATATATGAGTGTTTTTGAAGGGGTATTGGTGATATTTTCAAGTTTGTAGGTGTATACGTGAAATTATGAGGTTTTGCAGGGAACATGTGGAATTTTATTTGGCCTTTAAATAAAAAGAAGGCCAAATTTCATATGTACCCCTGCAAAACCTCATAATTTCACGTATGCCCCTACAAAACTTAAAATATCACCAATACCCCTACAAAACCACTTATATATCATTAATACCCCTACAAAAATTTCAAAATGTCACAAAACATTAACTGTAATACTAACACCAAATTGATCATAGGGGTATTCATGATGTATGAACGATTTTGTAGGGGCGTTGTGATATTTCACGTTTTGCAGGGGTATAAATGAAATTATTATGTTTTGTAGAGTACACGTGAAATTTGGCCTTGATATAAATTAGTGTGCTCATTAATTATTATGATATTTAATTATAGATGGAATGGGGACTGCTGAGTGGAGAGCAGCGAAAAGCCCGGCCTATTATAAACGCGGTGACTACGTTCCTGGCCTAAAAGTAATTTATTTCAACTTATTTAATTTTAATCAAATCATTGTATTTTGTGTATAAATATGTATTGTATTACATATTTTTTAATTTATTTTTGGAATGATATTGATTTGTGAAGGTTGATGGAATGGACGCGCTGGCTGTGAAGCAAGCGTGCAAGTTCGCGAAAGAGCACGCTCTTGCCAACGGCCCACTTGTCAGTATTTATTTTAATATTTCTTAATTAGTACTTTTATATTTTATTAAGTTAACCTTTATTTTTTATTTAGTTGTTCTGTTACTGGAGTTTAAGTTGTATTTTTATTTTATGCACTTGTTATGATTTTTTTTCTAACAGATGATGGGTTTAGTAAAAGAATAAATAGAATTGATAACTAGAAAATAAATAATAATAATAATAATAATAATAATAGTAATAATAATAATAATAATAATTATTATTATTATTATTATTATTATAATATATTTTTTTTATTAATGTAATAGATTCTTGAGATGGACACGTACCGGTACCACGGTCACTCAATGTCGGATCCAGGAAGCACGTACAGGACCCGTGATGAGATCAGCGGAATCAGACAGGTACTTAATTTATTATTATTATTTGCCATTAACGCCCTTTAATTAGTATTATTTACAAAAATGCCCTTTTTAACCATTCTATTTTGTTTACAGGAGCGAGACCCGATTGAGAGGATTAGGAAGTTGGTATTAGCTCATGATCTTGCAACCGCTGCTGAGCTCAAGGTTAATTAATTATCACATTATTTATTTAGTTTATTATTTAAATATTTATATTATTTTGTGATGATTCATGTTTTGTTTTGTTTTTTATATATTTTTTTCCAGGATATGGAAAAAAAAATAAGGAAAGAGGTTGACGATGCAATTGCTCAAGCCAAGGTTCTTGTTAAATATACATGCATTTTTTTAATTATTTTTTTATATTTTTTAAATATATGATGCTTACTTATGTTTGTATTTTTATATATTTACAGGAGAGCCCAATGCCTGATCCATCTGATCTGTTTAATGATGTTTATGTGAAAGGTTATGGAGCAGAGGTAATATATTATTGTATTTACTAACATATTTACTCTCTTTTTTATCATAAGATTCATAACTAAACCTAATTTACATGAAATTCGAGATTTAATTATGCATTAAAAGAGGATTAAATTTTATTTATTATTTTTTTATTTTTTGTGCAGTCTTTTGGTGCAGACAGGAAGGAATTGAGGGCAACACTCCCTTAAATGAAGCTACTATTTTTTATTCAAGTTTTTCTTTTAGTTGTAAAAAATTGAAAATTATGTTTCTTAACCTAATAAGGATGGAAAAATGAAGGACTTGGTGTTCTTCATTAATCCTTTTCCCTTTGATTTTATTTTATATAATTTTTTTGTTTTTAAGTATGTATTATTCAGAGGACATGCTTCGCGAGCGTGTTGATTGCTTAGTTTGGAGCATAATTTGATAATTTCCAGCTTTTACAAACATATACAGTTGGCATTTTGAAAATTTTATGTTATTTTTCGAAACAATCGAGTGTGAGTTCATTTTCATTGTTTCTTTCAAATACTTTCGTAATTAGTTGTGTTTTTTTAGTTTTCTGATTCAAATCCAGAGCCCGGCTCAGAAATTAGAAAATTATAATTAGTAAAACAAGATTGCACCTATTTTTCATCGGATGGCTTTTTTCCTCTCGTGAAAAATTAAAATATCACAATGTTTTACTTATACCCTATCTGAAATAGGCTCCTGAGGCTATTTGTGTGTTGAGTTCCAAATTGTTCATCTTCTCGGTAGGTAGTCTAGAAGATATTGATGATCATTCATCTTCTTCTCAGTAGGTGGCCTAGAAGATATCGATGCCCACGTGACTGACTCCGTGGTTTGAGAACTAGTGATTCTCCGATCATTTCTTTGTCATAGACTAGATTAGATACGTCTTTTTCAATAGCTTGCACTCTTCTCAAAATATAGAATGCTGATAAGAGCTTGGCTTCCAATCCCTTGCGACCTTTCCCCCTTTGTTAAGTGAAATGAAGGTAGCAAGCCGAGGGATGTATAAAAGCAAGGTCACATCTTGTCACGTAGGAGTCTGGGCTTCATAGAAAGTCTTTCTTGTCGATCACGGAAGGGAGTAAACGACTGGTCGAAGCGAGTGCTCAGATTGGCAATTGAATATTGATTGCTGAGTATCTTCTGAAAGACATGAGTGAAATTCCGGACGAAATCAAAAAACGCATTCAATAGGCATACACTCAAAACATTTTACATTTTACATTTAAAAAAAACAAACGCGTTCAACAGACATACACTCAAAACATTTTACATTTTACATAAAAAAAAAGCATTCAACAGGACACCGGGTTGATTGATTACCTACTAAGACAAGATACACTCAAAACATTTTACATTTTATGAAGCACAATGAAAAAACTATATCTTATTTTGAGAGCATTATACAATAACTTGGAATCTTTATATCTTACCTAAAATGATTACGTTAATCTTTTTACTTAATGTTTTTACAACAAGTACTTGTTCGGCACACATGAAATAAGATGTAATAGAAGCTCTATTCCAACGGCCAACCAAACATAGATAAAATATCTTGGAATAAAGACATGAAAAATAAAATTCTTCTATTCTATGGTAGTGATGAAATTATTATATTTCATGAAATAACGTATAATTTAGGGTCCGTTCGGCAAATCATGGAATAATAGAATAGTGGAATATAGAATAACCAAATATTTTATTTTATTTCAATAGCGTTCGGCTAGATAGATAGAATAACAAGCCTTATTTTCTCAAAACAAATGGCATCCCAAATGAAATATTATTTCATTCGGTCTTAGAATAAAATTAAATAAAATAACCTACTATTTGACATCTCACTTCTTACTTGGCAGTCACAAGAGCTATTCCAAATGTTAAAAGAAAAACAATTTCTGGGATAATTCACATCTTCTTATAGAAAAGAGGTAACTAAATAAAGGAAAAGTTACAAATAACTCCATAATTTTCTAAATATTACAAAAAAAATTCCGTATATTTTAATATTTTCAAAAAACTCCTAAGATAAACTTTTCATTTTCAAAAACCTCTTCCATCCACATTTCCATCTAAATATCAGTTAATATTTTTGAAATTCTCATTTTACCACTATGATAAAATGTTTTTCCAAAAAAACAATTCGAAAGAAATATTAAAAAAAAACATTTCATCAATTTTTTTTCGGGGTTATTTGGCATGCGGAATTAGTAGAATTGAACTGAATTGTAAGATGGACAAGTAAAAAAAAATGGAATTAGCCAATTCTTTGTTTTGTTTGGATGTTGGAAGTATAAGATGGTGCAAAATATAATTCTTTGTTTGGTTGTTTGAAAAATTATGGAATTTTGTTGTTGTAAATACATAAGTAGTTAAAACTATATGAATAATTGCCCGATTTAAATTGGTGATTACAAATAACTAATAAATGAAAATATAATTAAAAATTAAAAATGACAAGAATATAATTCTTTGTTTGGTTCTTACAAAAAAATTCTAACAAAAAGTTTCTTAAATTTTTATTAAAATCTAATTTAAAAGTTGTATAACAATTTTTCTTTAAAAACTGTTTTTAAGAAAAGAAATTTAAAAATAGTTCTTTCATAAAAAAAATTTGTAACATAATTATTGTATTCAAGAAATTTGTTTCTGATAATCTTTAGATAAATATTTTTTTCAGAAAATATTGTTTGTAGTATTTTTTTTTTTTATGAATTGTAACCAATTTTTTTTGAACAAAAACTACTTTTAGAAAAAACAATTCTTAAATTTTTTCATAAAAAAGTCATAGGGATTTCTGAAATGTTTTTGTTTTTAAAAAATATTTTTAGGCAACATATATTGCTTAAAAACAGTTTTTAATAAAACAATTTAATAAATTATTTTGTTAAAGATTTCTTTTAAAGATTTGATAAAAAAAATTATTAAATATTTTTTAGAAATTATTTCTTAAGAAAATTATTTTATCATAGGGACAAAATGGAAATTTCGAAAATTTAACTAATAATTAGATGGAAAAGTGGATGGAGGGGTTTTTCGAAAATAAAAAGTTTATCATTGGGTTTATTTTTGAAAATCTGAAAATATAGGATTTTTTTGTAATATTCAAGAAACTTAGGGGAGCATTAAACTACAGGGACTAACGGTGCATTTATTCCTTTTCCTTTACTGTAGGGGGGCAGCAATTTTTTCGCTTCTTTTTTTGATTTCGGTTAGTCATGTTGCCTCAAACTTTATTTTTTTTACGAAACACAAACTTTATACGTTAGAAAGAAATTTACTTTTTTTTTTATCGTATGTTTGTTTTATTCTATAAACTAAATCACTAAATTTTACTAAATCATGTTTTTTAATTGGCTATAAATTTTAAGTTGACTATATGATATTTCCTCCAGTTTGTTGCATTCCCTTGGTATCTTTCTGCTTTTTGGTGAATATTCATACATTGACCAACAAAATTTCTTTATGGGTGTCACGCTACATAACTATTTTACTGGGTCAGTGATTGTAGTGTTTAGGGGAACATACGTTAGAAAATCAAATTATAAACATTCAAAGCCCATTGAATAATTTAAACACGGTCTCCATAAACTCACTCAAATTGTCGATCGGCTAAGTACTTTTGAGGTTGAAAGGCATCCGGTGCACCCAACCATATCAGGATTATAAATTAATGCTTATAATCTTTATTTGTGAATCTATACGGTTCCATGAGATTCATCAAAAAGTTCTAGATATCTTGAGGCATGAAGAAAAGGAGGAGAAAATTGGAGACAAATGGGCTTTTGCATCTTTAGAATAATTGATCCAATTGATCAAAATGCAAACACATTTATTATCAATTTTCTCCTTCGCCCCAAAATCTCTAGAACTTTTTGATGAATCTCATGAAACTGTACAGATTCACAAATAAAGATTATAAACATTAGTATATAATCCTAATGAGGTTGGTGTTCGGATGCTTTTTAGGCCCAAAAGTACTTAGCCGATCGACAGCCTGAATGAGTTTATGGAAACCGATTTAAAATGTTCAATGGGCTTGGAATGTTTATCGTTTGATTTCCTGATGTACGTTCCGCTAAACCCCACCTTTACTGACCCATAAATAATATTACCTTCATTGTCAATCTCAACTTATACCACACCTCGTCTGCACCCTTAAAAGGCAGTACATAATAGTCATGTAATATATCCCACAAAGAAATATTTGTTGGTCAATATATTAATATTCACCAAGTAGAAGTAGAAATGTACTTTTTCATTCTCTTTTGATTTCAAATTTGATTTTTTTTCCCTTTTTACTTGCTGCATGTGGTTATAACAAGTCCATCGAGCTTGTGAAATTGAGACGAGTATGTGACAGGAATACCATTGTATTCCTCATGTGTCTCTTTTTTCATCAACTCCATCGAGTATAAGTGAAATGACTCATGAGGAGAGCTCTTATTTTCTCTCTCATCATACCCACCTAAAATTATATCGAGTTCAAATTCTTCTAGCGGGATAGTCATTAAAACAAATGATATTACTAAGAAAATCAGGAATCGGGAGTTGGACGAGATGATAAATGCCAAAGCGAATGCTTGTTCCCTTGATGGAACAAGGAACAAGTGCTCAGCACGGCAAATCAAACTTGAGCAAATGCCATATAGTCAACTTAAAATTTATAACCAATTTACAAACAAAATTTATTAAAATTTAGTGACTTAGCTTATAGAATATAAGCAAACATACTAAAAAAAGTAAATTTATTTCTAATGTATAAAGTTTGTGTTTCGTACAAAATAAAATTTGAGGTAACGGGCCTAACTAATGTGTGGTGGTCAATTGAAATCGAAAAAAAGAGGTGAAACACTCGCTGGCTCCTTACAGTAAAGGAAAAGGGATAAATGCACCGTTAGTCCATGTACTTTAATGCATTGGCAACTTAGTCCTTGTATTATTTAATTCATTTTTTTAGTCCCTGCACTTTTTTAAAAGAAAATTTACACATAATCTCCTAACATTTCTGAATATTACAAAAAAATTCCCTATATTTTTAGATTTTCATAAACCCCCCATGATAAACTTTCCATTTTCAAAAAACTGCCTCCATCCACTTTTCCTTCTAATTATTAGTTAAAAAAAATTGAAATTCCATTTTGCCCCTTTGAAAAAAATTCTAAAATTATTTTTCTTAAACAAATTCTAAATTTTTTTCTGAATAAAAAACAAAAAAATTCTTAAATATTTTGTATTATTTTTCTTAAGAAATATATATTTCCTAAAAATAACAAAAACAATTCAGAATCCCTTTTTAGGAATTGTTTTCTATGACTTTTTTATGAAAAATGGAAGAATATTTTTTTCTAAAAATAGATTTTGTTAGAAAAAAAAATTGGTAAGAACTCTTTTAAAAAAAATTCTACAGAAAGTATTTTCTGAAAAAAATTCTTAAAATTTATCAGAAACAAATTTCTCGAATAAAATAATTATTTAAAAAAAGTATTCCGAAAAAATAATTTTCAAAAAACATTTTTTTTAAAAACAATATTTAAAGAAAAAATTGTTATATAGCTTCTAAAAATAGTTTTTATTGAAAATTTAATATTTTTTTGTTAGAGTGTTTTTTAGATTTTTTTTTAAAAGATTTGATGAAAATATTTCTTTTCAGAAAATAGCATTTTAGAAAAAAAATATTATTGGAAAAACCTTTTTATCATAGGAGCAAAATGAGAATTTCAAAAATATTAACTAGTATTTAGATGAAAAAGTGGATGGAGGGGGCTTTTCTGAAAAAGAAAAGTTTATTATAGGGTTTTTTAATGACTATGTAAAATCTCCAACTTTTATATTATGCTGAAAAATATTCCTCATTTTGGTGAGGTGAAACTCAAACTTCTTGCTTTTTTTCTTGAAATATTACTTCAAATGTGAGGACACGTATCAATAGAGTATTCAATGTCCAAAATTATACTATAGTAATAATAATAATGTCTATAAAAAAATGGATTATGAACCTTTTTGGTCCATCAAGGAAGGGATCAAGACTCAAAACTCGTGTTAAAGTACTTTTATCTATGTTTTGCCTTTTCAACTTTTTTGATTTCTTTTTGTACCATTCATCATACATCTCCAGTTATGTAGTAGAAAGAAAAATTATCAAATAATACTAGTTTTTCCTCTAGATATTATAACTTCTTGTTTCCAACTATATCTTAGTCATTAACATTTCAACATACTTTAATAAGATGCAGTATATGTTAACATTTCAACATTTTAGTCCAATGGTAAAAAGTACAAATAATAATACGAGGCAGAATATATTTGAAAATTATAATAAACATGTGCTGTGCATCCACCAAAATAAATGTTTATAATGATTACAAGAGACGTATAACTATTCTGAGATTTTTGAAATGATAGCATATTTACATATACTATTAAGATTTTATTACATTATACTTATACTAGAACGAAATTTATATAGTCCATCGTGAAAGGAAATTAACATGTGTTATGTATTTCATTGGTAAAAGAAACAACACGCCAAAGTATCGTGGTAGGTACAAAGATTGCCAACAACTCTAAATAACCCTAAACACCAATTTAATCAAAAAATTAATCCTAAACCAAATGATGAAATGGAAGACATAATAAATCATCTGAGTCAAAATTACATATGCAACTATGTTTATTTCTGCATTGAGGAAACGTTTAATTGGTGTATAACGATAGAATCTTCGAATGATGACAAGAGATACCTGGCATTATTTTACAGGAAGCCATCACGAAAGCAACCTATCCTTTCTTTTTCTTTCTTTCTTTTCTTTTAAGATTTTTCATTTCTAACCTTCTTAATTTTTCAAATACTCAAAAATACCGTATTTAGTTTATTTCTTTCACTAACTCAGTTCAGAGTTTTAAACTCCGCATAAAGAAAAAACTGGATTGTAAATTCCTATTTATAGTTAAACATTTTAAGAACACTATGGGCTGCATAAGGTATATCTAAGCTAAATTTTGAAATAATTTTTTTATTTGAGCTAAATTTGAAATTCTGAACCAAATCAATTAAAAAAAAAGTTAGAAGCAAAATATGGTAAGAGATCACATATTCAATTCCCGCCAAAATACAATAGCACATATTTAACAAAATCTTTCTACCCAATGAATTGAGGTCATAAAAAAAGTTAGAAATCAAGTTTGTTTTTATTTCTGAATACTTCAACAAAAGGAGGGTTAAACATGAAAAAGTGTTTTTTTCTATGAATCTTTTAATTGCGTGTGAGACAAGAATAATGGTCTTTTCTTTTCTTCTTTCGAGGATGTTCCATGACGTTTCATTCATAACAGGTTTTGATCACTAACATTTCTTTTTCTTCTTTTCTGGAAGAAGTGAGGTTCCTGAAATTTCTAACAGTATCATAATGTGTACAGAAAATTCTAAAGTTGTACATTAACAAAAAGAATTATAATATATTATATAACGAACTTCTTCTAATTCTTATATAATTTTCTGAGAGGAAATATTATTTTTAGAAAAACATGTAGTCAATATAAATATTTTTTTTCGAGCTACCACTTGCTATTTGGAGCGAAATGAGTAAGAAATTAGCAGAAAAACACAAGCGTCAACATCATAGAGATATGATTATTGAGATGAAGATAATTTATAATAATTAATATATATAAAGTGAAAATGGAAGGTGAAATGTCATCCTAATGGCATGTATTTTGCCTCCAATTTAATATGAGCCTTTAACTTAGGCGAAGGGTGTTACACGCGTCATACGAATAAAGGGAACGGAAATTATTATTATTTGAATAATGCATTTTAATTAGGTACGTGTACCGACATTGAGTCAATTGTAGTTGCATGGCAATCATTTATATTATAGTTTAAAAGAAATGAAAGTTTATGCATCTTGTTTTTAGAACATGAAGAGCACCTAATTGCATATCAAATATGAATTGTAAAAATGATTAGTTGTATTAAATTGTCTGAATAAAGAAATAAAATACTAAAGAAATATTGGCTTCATCCATTTGATCAATATTTATATTATAGGACGATTTTTTGAGAAAGTCCAACGTTTTTTTTTAACTTCCTCAAGTAGGAAATATTTTGCAAGAAAAAAGATGAATTGCTGATACTTCCACACATATTAATGCATATGAGACTCAAAGCCTGGATCTCTGTTCAGGTATTATAAACTAAAGATATTCAATCACAAGAGTAGGGACCATTTGCAGCCCTACATTAAAATTTTAAAAATTAACGCTGCATTAAATTTTTTTACTTTCTAAATTTTCAAATACTTGAAATTTCTAGTATACAAACTTTATTTCAACAAACCCCTAAACTTCAACATTTTATATTAAAAAAACACAACTCATTTTGAAATAATAGACATTTAAACACCCTAATTTGTTTGAAATAATATATAAATAATTTATAAGTGTGTTTGCATATTATTTATCATTATTTATATATTATTTGAATATTACTTAAATTCTTTTTTCTAAAATAAAAGTTGAAAGTTATGAGTTTTTTAAAGAATAAAAGTAAGAATTAAGGATTTTTTTTTGTACTTTAGAAGTTAGTGTTTTTTGGAAAATAAAAGTTTTTTTAAATAAAGGAAAATAAAAGTTTAATAGCAATTTTTTTAATATTTCAAAACAAATGTATGAATTTAAGAAAATAGAAGGTTTTTGGAAATTTTCTGTTGTATATCTTCATGCATGTATAAATCTGTGATGCTTTTGTTAAATATTTGTGAATATGCTCACCATAATGTTTTTTTAGATTTAGCTTACAATAATGTTATAGAATCAAAGAACATGCGAGCTTGTTATTGTATCTCATGATATTTTGCATATAATTTGCCAACATATTTGCAAGCTAGCAAGACTTAGCATAATAATATAAACTTTTTTTGCTTTTGAAAAGGTAAAGAAAAATATTTCTCAATATTTCCTCTCAAATGTCATTGTTTTTATTCACAAAATTTAATCGCTTATACAAAGAATTTAATAAGGACCCACACAGCCTGCTTCCCAGCTGTCCATTTTCAAGTGACCATCATTGGTTAGCGGGCAGCGGCCCCTCAATCAATTAAATAAAACAAAATAAAAATAAACTATTATTTCATGATATTTTTCAAATAAAATATTAAACTAAAATAATATGCCGCCCGACCACCAAACGCTTTTGAGTTTTACTTCATTTTTTTCAAAGAGGATAGTTGGACCACTCGTGTCATGCCACGTAAACAGTCGTCCGTTTAACGGTCATCCTAGGGATATTTTGGGTGGACTCGGTATATACGTACCACAGAAACTTCTGGTAAACCATCAACTTCATACATATAACATTTTAATAATGAGTCAAGATATGGATCACCGGCTTATATATCACCCGCATCACCTAAGCAGTAGTTGTTAAAGTCCCGATTCAAATCATAAAATCTTAAGATTCCACGACTTTAAGTTGAGGAAACGATTTGACTCCCACATAGAATCTTATTTTGGTAGAATTCCGGTAGAATCTCGATTTAATATGTAGAATCTTGTAGAATTTTACGTTCATTATGATTTTACGATTCTATATCAGATTTACAATTTATGATATGGGATAATTATGAAATATAAATATATAGTGCAAAATAATATATTTAGGATGTCATAGGACACATATAACTACTAAAATAAATAAAAAACTCTAAATGCTAACAATAACAGTGACTCATTACGCCTTAGTTCAATGAGTAATCAAGTATATTTATAGTACAATATCTTAGTCATCAACATATAGCATATAAAATATTTATTATTAATTTTAAGTTTAAATATATTTGTTCTAACAATTTATACATTTAACGTGTGTGTATATATAGAAGAAATGAACCAAATGCCGACCTTTGTATGAATTAATGAGCACATAATGACTTTAAATTTGTTCGTGCAATAAATAATTTTATTTTCTCACAAATATTATTCCTAATTTTTATTTTCATAGAATCTTACGATTCTAATTTGATTTTATGATCCGATTCGATTATGCCTCTAAGCGATTTAAGGTAGAATCCCGATTCTGACAATCTTGACCGACGCACTCATAAGCTGCCACATCGCCCAAAAAAGCATGTGCATTATGTGCCACAAAAAAGAATCCGCGCGTGGGTGAAACACGCCAAACGCGAGCAATACAAAAAGACATATTTGTATATAAAACATATTTTGATGATATATTATTTTTTAGGGTAAATTTCACCCCAGGTCACTCAACTTTTAAAAATGACCAAATAGGTCACTCAACTTTCAATTGTCCCCTATAGGTCACTCAACTTTCAAAAATGACCAAATAAGTCACTCAACTTTCAATTATCCCATATAGGTCACTCAACTTCAAAAAAATGTTCAAATAGGTCATTCAACTTTCAAAAATTATCAAATAGGTCACTCATATCGGATGACTTATTTGTATTTTTCAACTAATTGGGTGACCTATTTTGGTTATTTTTGAAAGTTGAGTGACCTATAGTGGACAATTAAAAGTTCAGTGACTTATTTGATATTTTTTTTAAAGTTGAGTGACTTGTAGGAGACAATTGAAAGTTGAGTGACTTATTTGATTATTTTTTGAAAGTTGAGTGACCTACGGTGAAATTTATCCTATTTTTTATATATACTTGTTTCAAAAATATACATTTCATATGTTATTTTTTCTTTTTATATACTTGTTTTCTATTCTTACAAACTATTTTTTATTTATTATTTTTTCTTTATATATATATATATATATATATATATATATATATATATATGTATATTCTTTATATACTATGTTTCTATTCTTATATACTATTTTTTGGTCGTATATACTTTTTCTATTATATCTATTATTTTTATATCTATTATTTTATATTTATTGGTATTTTATTTATATATATCATTTCCAAAAAATATATATTTTATAAACTGTTTATTTAGTTTCATATTTTTTTTCCGTTCTATATAGTGTTTCGCGAAAAAATGGAAATACTCAGAGTGCACTACGAGTGTCGAGGAGTAATTTATCATGTCACTTTTCTTATTTATTATAAATTATAAAATTGATTTACAATCAACACAATTAATGAAAATTAATTATTTTTTTATATTTTTATATGTGTGAACAAATTTATTAATAAGATACATGTGATTCAACATCTAGAGCATGACAGGAATTAACGAGCACAATACAAAAATGTGAACAAAATTAATGAGATAAATTAAGATATTTCTCTTGATCTTTCATATAAATAGATGATTGTGTAGTTGTAATTAGTAATTAATTAATTAAAACTGACAAAATATGATTTTTTTAAAAGAGTATAAACAAAATCATCTGTTATTGTCAAAGAACCAAAATTACATTGTTTCTGCAGTCCATATATACCAAGTGTACCTATGAATATCTTCGACCTTGACCTTCTTCGTGTTGTCTAGACCAGATCTTCATGAGCCATACAACCATATCATTTTTATTTACATATCAAATTACAAAGCAAGCACCAAACCTACCTGAAACAATTAACCGCTCCCTCTTCTTAATTCCCATTTGAAATATTAAAACCTCATTAAACAATTGCACTAATCACCTCATCCAGACATCCTACCGTAACAATATTCATTTCAACATCACAAATGTTACAACTTTTTACGCGAGAACACGTGGCAGTATATTACTTGATATAAGGATGGAGATGGTAGGTTACGCGTGTAACCATTTATTAATACGCGGTTTCGGTAAAGAGTTTACAGACTGATTCCAACCTTAACCCCCAATACCAAATCCTTTACTTACCCAAACTGAACCCCATATTCGCTCACCAAAAGGAAACACAGATAACACATTAGTAATCAACAAATGGCACTGCTAGTTGCCTACAAAAATACACCCATGTTGTTAGTATGTTGATAAAATATAATTCCCTCACGAGTTATATAAAAAAATTAGATGTTTGAATACTTTCATAATATCTAGAAATAGGTAATAGATTGACACACATGTGTTAGTAATTTGTAAGATATAATAGCAAAGCCACTTCTTGAGATATTTACAATTGCTATTTATAGTTTTATCTTTTTACTTTTCTATTTTTATGAAAAAAAAATTGAAATCATTTGTTACACATGTTAAATACAAAGCTCAATGTCCAACTTAAAGAAAGAGAGGCTTACACAATTTGAACGACTAGGTACCGTGTAAAAATAATTTTTAGTGCATAATCTTACTAAATCAAATCATGTTTTAAAACATTTTTATTATTATATTAAAAAATAAAATTGTTGTATGTCTTTCCTGTAATAGTAGTCGCCTAACTATGATTTCATTAAAAATAAAATAAAATAATATTACAAACCTCAAATTTCAGTTACATTCTTTGTCCGAAAAAATATTAGACAGACAAAAAAAAGGTGTATATTTCATTCATAAAATCCTTCTTAATAAGTGCTATTATAACTCTATTTCTATTTTCTGATATTGTCATGTGCTATGTCTATTCTTTTGTAGGTTGATTTTTCCTTTGACTCTATGAAATATTTCTCCAGAAGTATATAAAGAAATAATAATAATAATAATAATTATTATTATGTATATATATCAAAAAATATTAAAATATTTTTTATGTTTTTTCATATTATAATAGTAATGAACAAACACATTATATTGATATGTACTAAGTTCAAAACATGACATCTAAAATTAAAAATTATTTAAAATAAATATATTATCATATAAACTATTCATGATGAATAATAAATTTTATTATCAATATCACTTTCATAGGAGAATATAAACTTATGAGAATATATTACCGACCTATAATAATACATGGAAAGATTTGATTTGAAGTGTGCAAATTGAGAGAGGCGAATCAATACAAAAGCGGGAAGAAAGAATAAGCCAGGCGTAGAGGAGGAGTAAACCTGAAAAAGATATCCGCCGCGTTACTCGTCTTTATATCCCCCATTTATTATCCCCCCACTCTCTTCGACCCTCCATTTCCCCACAAGAACCAAGAAGCTCCAACAAAGAAACCAAACCCCCATTATCCCTGCCCTCTGTATCAATCTCAAAGCGCAGCACAATGCTCCCTCTCGTCCTCCTCTTCCTCCTCCTCTTCGCCGCCCATTCCTCCTCCTCCGCCGCCATCGCCGGACTGCCGCGCTTCGCGGAGGCGCCGGAGTTCCGGAATGGCGAGTCTTGTCCGAGAGCCGGCGGAGGAGCCGGTGTGGGGGTGTGCGACCCGACTCGTGTTCACATCGCGATGACTCTGGACTCGCACTACCTACGCGGTTCAATGGCGGCTGTATATTCACTGCTGAAGCACGCGTCATGCCCTGAATCCCTCTTCTTCCACTTCATCGCCGCGCCCTCCGCCGCCGACCTCCGCCACGTCGTCGCGGCTTCCTTCCCCTCGCTGAGTTTTCAAATTTATCCCTTTCGGGAGGAGCTTGTGACGGACCTGATATCCTCTTCGGTTCGCGCGGCATTGGAGTCTCCGTTGAACTACGCGCGCAATCACCTGGCTGATCTCCTTCCTCCCTGTGTGCCGCGTGTTATCTATCTGGATTCCGATATTCTGGCTGTTGATGATGTTAGAAGGCTGTGGGAGACCCGCCTCCCTGCAGCGGCTGTGGTGGCCGCGCCGGAGTACTGCCACGCAAATTTCACACGATATTTTACTTCTTCCTTCTGGTCAGATCCAGGTTTTGGTTTCCGAGTCTTTGAAGGCCGTCGCCGGCCGCCTTGTTACTTCAACACGGGAGTAATGGTGATTGACTTGAGGAGGTGGAGAGCTGGCGATTACAGAAGAAGAATCGAGAAATGGATGAAATTACAGAAGGAGAAACGGATTTACGAACTGGGTTCTTTGCCTCCGTTTTTGTTGGTCTTTGCTGGTGAAGTTGAAGCCGTTGATCACAGATGGAACCAGCACGGATTGGGTGGGGACAATGTGGAGGGCAGTTGCAGGCCTTTGCATCCCGGTCCGGTAAGTCTCATGCATTGGAGTGGTAAAGGAAAGCCGTGGGACCGATTGGATGCTGGTAAGCCTTGCCCTATTGATCGGCTTTGGGCTCCTTACGATTTGTTTGCCGGATCGAGTTCTGATTCTGTATCTGATTCTGATTCTGGGTTTTCTTCGATATTTTCTTGGTAGAGAGATTTGTAGGGGTATAGATGTAATTTCATATTGAAATTCTTTTTTCTTGCCTCGCGATTGGCCGGGGCTGGAGATGTACAGACGAGAGAGAGAAAGGGGGGGGGAAGATCGATTGTTTCGATTTATTCATTTTGCATGATATGGTGAAAATTCAATTCAATTCAATTCATGGACAGCATTGTTGATAGATCAATGAGATTATGTGATTAGTTTTGGTGGGTTTAAATTCTTTTCTATTTTTTCCAAATTCTTGATCATTTCAAGAGTTTTAGAAGGGGGGGGGTCTGTTCTATAATTGTATGGAGATTAAATGAAATTAATTACTGATTCTATTATTCTTTCAATTATGTTTCCTTTTTCTTGTTCAATTTTCTGATTGTTGATTTGTTCTACGCTTTGCTTGCGTACGAAGAGTTGAATAAAACACGAAATAATAGTCAAGCATGTTGAAATTCAATTTCAATTTCAATCAAAACTCTTTGGTGAAATTGTTATTCCAATTTAATGAGAATAGTAGCCAGGAATAGCAAATGGCTTGGGAATAGGAATATGGAAGCAGAATCCAATGAAGTGCTTATCTGACTATTGTGGGGCTTGAAAGCTGGCTGTAGGCAATCAGTGCCAGCCTGTTTTTATTTTTTATTTTCCTTTTGGTGGAAGCATGTCTGTGTTGCATATTTGTGTTAGATTCTTGGTTGAAATTCGAATTTTGAAATTAAATTAACTAATTTTTGCCAGGATGTATGTCCAATTGCCATTTCTTTTTGGACATTTTATTATGAGAAAAATACAAGGACCACTGCTTTTGTCAGCGGTTGGCTGCCTATGTGCTACCCATTAACTTGTTATTATTCATAATAATATTAATAATGATAATAATACTACTATGTCCTGGTAGCAAAAATAGATCATATATTATCTTTTGCGCATTTTATACCATTTATCGAGTTATTTTTTAAAATACCATTATAATAATACTAATATGATATTTTCGAAAGATAGAGGTTTAAAATTTTTTTTTTGTTTCAAATACCCGCGTTCCAAAATAATAGTTTCCATACTAAAATAAGAAGAAAAAAAAAATCTGAAAAGCTTCTTTCAACATTCATTGTTCAGAAAAATAAAAAATAAAAACATGATGAAAATGGTATATTTATATATAATTAAATATAAAATATTATTTTGTAATTTTTTTATATTATAATGTTATTTTAAAAAAATAGTTGTCAATAAAAAAAAAATTCTTTTTATGTTGCCGCACCATAATACTGACATGTCAACATAAATGTCACTGGAATGTCACCATATCATGTTGTATCATACATAATAATACATTTATCATGTTGCAGATTATTATATTGAGTTTGTTAAATGGTTACATTGTTGAACAACCAAAATAGTCTAACGGGCCATTTTTGTGTTGTTACGTGTATGTATTGTTCTAATTATTGAGTTAGGTGAATGGTGTTATTGCTTGCATCATTTTAGAAGATTCCATAATCTCCATGCATATACTAGTTTAGGCGAAATTTCCTTCTTCAATCCCTCGATAATATTATTTGTTTGCACATCTACATATATCATTATCTAGGTTATCTTTATACTCTATATATTAACACACATAGGTATAATCTTTTTTTATTTATATATACATAAAATGATATATTACTCAATTAAATATTCGATGTGAAGATAATACATCCTCAAATCCATCAAAGCAATTAGAGAGTGCCTTTTTATGTGTCAATATTACTCAATTAAATATGAGAGAGTGCCTTTTTATGTGTACTGTCAATAGACTAGTAAAGGGAAAAAATATCAGAAATACGTAAATTTACATGTTATGGGTATGAACAAAATTAATAAAATGCATCCAATCAGAAAAGAATGAATGCAGTGCAATTGCTCAGGAAGCTTATGAATGAAGTGATGGGTCATACATATCACATCAAATGCACCCCATTCATTATCAAATTGATTGCTGTTGAACTGGCAAAAATACGTAAATTTTTTTATTCTGCAGCATGTAGTACATTTGACCACTCAAACTTCAAAATTTTCACAATTTGGAATTATTCATGGTTGTTGTCTAAAGCTAAAATAAAAGACCTATACTTTTTGGCCAAATATCTGATGGTGTAGATTTATTTTTTCCTTTTCTTATATCTCCATAACTTTTTGACTTCCGTGCATAAATTCTATCCCGTTATTATCCTTGAGCTTGTTTCAGGTTAAAAATGAAAAAAAGATGCAACTGATTAATGGCAAAAGTTAAAAAATTTGGTAGCTAATATAATATTTCTGTGAAAAGGCATCTCCAGTTTTGTACAATTGGAGACAAGGAAAACAGGTGAATAAGCCAACCAATTACAATCTGTTGTAGGCATTTTCTTTAAGCAAAAGCCAAGATTAATAATTGCATATGCCTACGAGCTTTTGAAAAAAAAAAATGCAAACATGTTTTCAAAGCAAAGTAAATCTTTCAAATACATCAAATAACATGAAAATTTACTTTTTTGTCCATTTCAGGACCCATATTATAACACAGTTCCAACCATTTTATAGCTTCAAACTGCTTCCATTATTGGCTAAAGCAGTTCGTTTACCTTTCGTAATCAACAAATTGAATGCCATTATTTTGATGATTTCATTTTCTTGATTAGTGCAAAGTAGCAGCTGGAACATGCGTACATGTTTGTCTTTACTTGAATTTGATACTTGGGAATTGAATCTTTCATTACTTTTCTTGTTAACTATTGCGTGTAATATAACCTTGTGTTACATTTTAGGGATAAGTTTTTCCCAATGTCACCAGTAACCATCATCAAAATATATATATATGAAGAAATTATGCCCTAGACCAAGATATCGAACTAGAAATTAGATTATGAGAAATATATTTATCCCGTTAATATATGATTGAGTGTATGAGTAAATAATATATTTACATATATTAGATCGATCATTAATGACACTTTGGGTTCGCGTCATCAGAATACGCGATTCTGATAGTAGAACTGTGAACCAACAAATGACATTCTAAATTGTCCCTAGTGATATGTAGGACGTTTATAGAGATAAACAAACTTCAAATAAGAAGCTACATATCCACGCTAGTATATTCGCATGTTGGATGATCATGTTCTACTGATCATGCACATAGCGATATCAAGTCTGAATTATAAGTACGCGTTAGATAACACGTACTGGACTGACCGCACAATGAAAATATGCATGGTATATGTCATTAGTGATTCTCATATGAATAGTGTGTTTGTTCCTACGACCTGAGGTCGCCATGGATTCATGTATGTTGAACTGCATACTTTATATGATCCTACGTCATCCATAACGGGATTATCATTAGGGTCATCATTAGGTATGCACTGAATCATGATGAGGATTGTGAGTGACCAAGATGGAATTTGTTCCTCTTGTCAAGAAGGAGCTATCTCTGGTCCCCCTGATGAACTAGGACTGAAGGAAATGCATGACTATGCTCAAAATGGATTAACATGTGTTATTAATATTATTTTATATTTATTCAGTCTAATTCTCGATCAGGAAAAAGATTTTGATCAAACTCAAGGATGACATATTTCCATGCCTTGTGATCAAGATATATATCGTAGAACAAAAAGAATAAGCATACGTCTATTCAGATAGGTTTATGATCGCTGATCATTTCATTTAACATGGTAGTCATGACATCAGTGTAGAGGTTACTCATGACTTACGATCTTTAGAAGATCATTGCCAACAATAAATGGAACATACATGGTCACACAATGAACTCCATTCATACGGAATAAAAATACCTCAAAACAGTTGTACATATGATGTATAAATTGATGAATGAAATAATCAACTATTAGATTGTTGATTATATAAAACAGTGTTATTTCATTATCAACGAAATAGTTCCGTTCATAACGGAATAGCTCCGTTCGGAATGATCAATTGGATCAATTATTCTAAAGATGCAAAAGCCCATTTGTCTCCAATTTTCTCCTCCTTTTCTTCATGCCTCAAGATATCTAGAACTTTTTGATGAATCTCATGGAACCGTATAGATTCACAAATAAAGATTATAAGCATTAATTTATAATCCTGATATGGTTGGGTGCACCGGATGCCTTTCAACCTCAAAAGTACTTAGCCGATCGACAGTTTGAGTGAGTTTATGGAGACCGTGTTTAAATTATTCAATGGGCTTTGAATGTTTATAATTTGATTTTCTAACGTATGTTCTCCTAAACACTACAATCACTGACCTAGCAAAATAGTTATATAGCGTGACACCCATAAAGAAATTTTGTTGGTCAATGTATGAATATTCACCAAAAAGCAGAAAGATACCAAGGGAATGTAGCAAACTCGAGGAAATATCATATAGTCAACTTAAAATTTATAGCCAATTAAAAAATATGATTTACTAAAATTTAGTGATTTAGTTTATAGAATAAAACAAACATACTATAAAAAAAGTAAATTTCTTTCTAATGTATAAAGTTTGTGTTTTGTAAAAAAAATAAAGTTTGAGGCAACAGGCCTAACCGAAATCGAAAAAAGAGGCGAAACAATTCTGCCCCCTACAGTAAAAGAAAAAGGATAAATGCACTGTTAGTCCCTGTATTTTAATGCACCCCTAACTTTCTTGAATATTACAAAAAAATCCTATATTTTCAGATTTTCAAGAATAAACCCTATGATAAACTTTTCATTTTCGAAAAACAACTTATAGATATGGAAACTGTAATGATCTTGGCTGTCAAGTTTTCTATTAAGGAAATACCTATTTCTTTGGCAACAGAATAGTTCCGTTGGGAATGAAATAAGCGCAGTTTGGGATTTTCAGTTAAGGTAACTGAGCAATCATTCTCCCCTCTCTCTAGTATAAATAGAAGGGCAATTCCTCTCTATTATACACATAATTCTCAAGACTTAGATGCCATCATGATACAGAAATAGAGAGAGAGTCTTGTGAGGTAATTTCGGAATGTATTTCCGGACTCGTCTAGCCGAGTCTGGTTATTCCGTGTGTCTGAAATGCGCGTGGATACGAGTAGAGATCTCCTACTTTGGAGATTAGCGAGCGATCAAGTTCTTCATTCTACCAATCATAACGCAGCGAAAAATAAAAAACGAAACAAAATCGTATTCGAACCCCAAAAGAAGGATTCGTGAATTACAATTAAATCAAAGAAAAGTTCATAACTTTGTACCTTCGGATTACGCTTAATCCGTGATGATCGAAAATGAATTTGGTTGACATTTTTCTTTGCCCGATTCCAAACCGGTTTCCAAACCGATCCTTTTAGTGTTTCGCCTAGCCGGTCTCACAAATCGATCTCCAAGCAAACCGATTCTCCAAACAAACCGATTCTCCAAACAAAATCACGGTTTCAACCCGAATCACAAAGACGCCGTACTTCGCTTCGTCCTCTACCGGTATCCACACGAATAACCCCTTTGAATGGAAAGAGAACGATATATGCTAGTATTCGTTTTTTTCTCACAGAAATAACAAGAGAAAGTTTTTCAAATTTTTCTCTCTTTTTGTCTCACAAAATTGGACGATAAGAATATGCCTTCACCTTTCTTTTTGGGGTGTCTCTTGTGCCTATATAGTACATAAGTTTCATATCCTATGTGCATTGGTAACTATGTAACCATATATGCAACACATCTTCTCATATAAGATGTAGGATTTAATGTGTCACTTGACTATGTAGCTCTTCATATAACCTATCACATAAGTTATGATTTTTCTGTGTACGTCTCAATAGTTGTTCTTTGTGTGTGACCATGTAGGTTTTTACTTACTGTTAGCAATAATCACAACGGATTATAAATCATGAGCGGCCACTAGCAAGACATCATGATTACCCAAATTAAGCAAGTATAGATGATTCGATCAAACCTAATTTATGTTCATGCATTGTATCCTTTTGTTACATGATATCTATATCATCCATAAGGCATGGTATGTGTCAACCATACGTTGGTCGATAAATATTTCTTGACACCGAATTTGATTGAACATGAAGTGACATTAATAACTCCTTATTAATTCACTCGAGCACGGTCGTGCGTTTCTTCAATCAAATCATCAAGAGGCCTAAAGACATCTCTCTCAATTTATGAGAGGAACAAATCCTATATTAATTAAACTCTTTCATCCGCATAATTTATTATATACCTAATTATAATCTTTATGACCGCCCAGTTAAAGACGATGTTAGATTATATTAAAGTATATTTCTCATGTAGGTCCTTGAGTGTGGTTTCTTCTGGCCCACACTACATAAGGATGCTTACTTCTTTATGAAGTCATTTGAGCGATGCCAGAGAACGGGAGGACTAACCAAGAGAGACGAGATGCTGATGAAGTATATTCTTGCATGTGAGGTCTTTGAAGTGTGGGGTGTCGACTTTATGGGACCTTTTCCTCCCTCATACGGTTTTGAGTATATCCTCCTGGCAGTCGACTATGTCTCCAAGTGGGTTGAGGCCAATGCCACAAAACGGGCATATGCAAAAACAGTTGTGGATTTTGTGAAGGACCAGATCTTTAGTAGGTTTGGGGTCCCGAGAGTCATCATCAGTGATAAAGGAACCCATTTCTGCAACAGGAGTTTTGAGGCGTTAATGAAGCAATACCATGTCACACATAAATCCTCGACAGCTTCCAAACCAATGGCCAAGCAGAGCTTTCGAATAGGAAGATCAAAGGCGTTTTGGAGAAAGTGGTGAACCCCAGAAGGAAAGACTAGAGTCTTCGGTTGAATGACACACTCTGGGCTTACAGGACTGCGTTCAAATCCCTTGTAGGCATGTCCCCTTATCGGCTAGTCTATGGAAAAGCTTGTCATCTTCCGGTTGAACTCGAGCACAAAGCCTATTGGGCCATCAAGAAGTGCCATCTAGACTACCCAAACGATGCACTCAACCTGAAGCTGCAAATCCAAGAGTTAGAGGAGATCCGAAATGACGCATATGAGAACTCCCGAATCTTCAAGGAGAAGACCAAGATGTATCACGATGGGAAGCTTGCCGACAAGGATTTCAAAGTGGGTGACAAGGTGTTGCTGTTTAACTCAAGACTCAAATTACACCCGAGCAAGCTACAAAGTAGGTGGATAGGGCCCTTTCTTGTGACCAAATTGTTCGATTATGGTGCAACAGAAATTCAGGGTCTGGATTCAGGGAAGGTGTTCAAGGTCAACGGGCACCGGCTGAAGCAGTTTCATGAGAGTTTCGATGCGAGTTGGATTGACATTCACGAGCTTGGAGAGCCAACATCCACTGCTTGAGGAGATGGAAACGTCGGGCCAACGGCGTTAAAGAGAGGCGCTACTGGGAGGCAACCCTGCGAATAAAGGTTGTGTTTTTCTTTGTTTATTTTCTTTTTCTTTCATTGAATCACTACTTTGTGCTTAGCTTTACTCGGGGACGAGTAAAAGTTTAAGTGTGGGGTGGAGTCTTTATTGCATGTCAGGTAGTAAAAAAAAATTAATAAAAAAATAAAAATAAAAAATAATAAAAACCCATTTTTAAGCCTCAAATTAAAAAAAAATGCCCAATTAAAAAAATCAAAAGGATTGAGAGAGAACTGTAACTTGTGTTGAATAATGTGGTGGAACTTGTTGGGACTCAAAACGATCATATAGACCAGTTCAAGAAGAATTGAGGTCGTTGGTTTAGGGATCTTTTGTCACTGGTGAACTCGATTTGTTGTTTGAGTGCCAATAATTTAGGGATTTGCGCGAGAAATTATGTGAGGACTTACCATTGGACCGTGACCCGGAACTCAAGTTTGTCTATTATATAATATTCATAATAACCCCACTATATTACCTCGTATATATATAATAATAATATCCAGGTCTATTAGCTTCTAAAGTCATTTTGTTACTTGGTTTTTGAGAAGGAGGATTAGACATTATATAAGAAGATAGGGGACGAGAAGTAGATGTTAGTATCAGAAGTTGAGGACTTATGTTTTGTAGATGAGCTTTGTGCACCGAGTGTATTCATGAGGAGGTGCATCTTAGAGACAAATTTATGAGGGTAGACTCTCGGGCAAACTCTATTTTTGACACAAAGGCAAGTTAGGCCCCCATAATCCCCATAGATTTGAGTCACAATCGTTCAACAACAACAACAACAACAAAAAAAAAAAAAAAAAAAAAAAAAAACAAATAAATAAATAAAAATAATAAAATAAAAAGATTGCATGACTCAAACTTGTTCCCCTTGTACGTGACCTAAACCCTAGTTTACCCGATTTGTGAGAAAAAGTGGATTCCAGTCATACAATTCAGGCCAGCAGTTAGGTTGACATATTTTGGGCCAAATGACTGAAGGTGCTAGGAGGTATGCACATTAGGCGGTTCATTATTCCAAGCAGATAGAGGTATAGGCGATATCTTTTGGAAGAATAGAGGTATGAGTTTAGAAAACCAAGTGACAACTTGACCGAAAGTGACGAAGTAGACAAGCTAACAAATTATGTAGTATATATATATATATATATATTATCCATCATATTCCATCATATTCAACCAAACATAACTTGAGAACATCTCTCACGACCAAGGTAGAAAATCACGATTCATTTGGGAACTGAGAGTTATTATGAGAGACACTCCACATATTCCAAATTCATATTCCACTATACAAAAAGAGAGTGAGTGCGAGTTTCACCAAAGTGCATGGAATCTTACACAAGGGACCAAAGATCATTATTGGCTGGTATATAAGTGAGGAGTGAGACTAAAACATGGGACCCATCTTACCAATACAAGTTACAATGTTTGCTCGAGGACGATCAAATATTTAAGTGTGGGGTGATTTGATAAGTTATTAATTATACACATTTTATACCCTATACATATATGATATTGCACCATTATATGTGTTAATATTCTATTTATATGGATAATAATCACAACTTGAATGTTGATACTGCTAATGACATATTTATGTGAATTCGGGGGCAATTTGGATGGAGCATAGCTTGGAGAAAATATGTTGGAGCACAAGATGGAGATAATAATCAAGACTCGGACCTGCCGACACATGCTTAGTATTTCGGCCATAACTCACAATCTGGGCCTTCTCTATATGCATACTATATACTGTTGGAAAGAAGAGAACAAGGTCCACAATTCATTCCATATAACCAGAGCCCATTTCAGAGATATATGTGTCCCGAATTGACCATCTTCTGGACAGATCTATCATGCACTTTGCATTCACTCCTCATGTTTTTGCCATGCTCATTCACACTCTTTGCATGGGGCTTCATTCATCCCTCATGATCACCTTTTGAGAGGGTTATAACCTGGTGCAAGGCATCTATTCTAATCACTTTTGAACTTCATCATTCTCTCTCTTGGAGTTGGGCAAGTCAAGCAAGCTTCACTCTTCCATCCGCGCTTCATTAATGGGTTCTATCATTATTTTATTTTCTTTCTTTTCCATGTATTTCGAGTAAGCCTCTCGAGGTATAGTTAGTGTTTATGTTTTTGTGTTGTAACTTTTGAGACTATTAATAATGAATTTCATTTGAACCGTTATTATTCTATTTTCACTTACTTATTATCTTTCATGCTCAATGAATTATTTTAAGTTTATTTCGGTCAGTTCTATGTTCAATAGTAATTAACAAGGGCCACAAAATTCCTATTGTTGCTTTGCTCAATAGCCTCCATTAGAATTTGAATAATAGCCAAGTGCAAATAACTCATAACGATCTAAACAATTCTGAACAAGCTCATTGTTTAGGAGGTTTTGATTTGTTTAAATAACCAATGATTTCTATTGAATTGGTTATGATATTCAAGTAGGTTAGTGTTTTTATTTACGAGCTCATCTAAACTAAAACCCTAACTTTTTGTTTGAGTTATTTATCGGTTAGAGCTCATCTTACTGCACTTAAGAGATTAATTCCAAATTCATTATTATAGTCAAGGATAAAGTTACACACAAATTCACTACACAAAACTATGCCTCAATTCACGAAATCACCACATCTCTTGATTTTTACTCTAAGTTTTCTTTTTACTTGTTACTTTCATTTTGTTGCAATCAACCAATCAACAACCCCCCCAGTTGTTTGTCTGGTTTTAGGTCTTGTGTTTGGTTTTGATTACGGTCTTGGTTTCTCTTTATTTTAGTTTTCTATTTTTGTTGAGCCCATTTTCATTAGAGAAGTAATCTTTTCACCTAGTTTAGCTAAATAGCTCTCTGTGGTTCGACCCCTACTTCCACTGTCTACTGTATTGTAGTTAAGTCTAGGGTTATAAATTTCTTTTGGTAAGTGTAAAACGACTGCGAAAATACATCTTGTCAAATTGGCGCCGTTGCCGGGGAGCTAGCAACGCGACACTTCTCTTGTGTAGTATGGTAGTCTGCATCTGTGTCAGAGTAAACCAAATTCGTTTTACTTTTTGTCAGTTATATATTTTTAACTTTTTGTCAGAGTCACACTTTCGTTACCTTTGTTATCTTTTTCACCTTTTGTCAGAGTCAGTCATACTATTTATTTTCACTTTGAGTCTGCATTACTTACATTCACTAATTCTCTCTTTTATACTTGATTCCAGTTCATGAAAGCTACTCATAGTTCTAATATCCACTTGCACCACTAGATCCAGAGATCGAGAGAACACACCTGGAGCGATGAAGAGCAATTCCGATAACACCGAAAGCAGCCGTAGAAACTGAAAAGGTGGAGAACTCGGACAGCGACAGCGAGCCTCCTACTCCACCAGCTCCTCCTCACGCTACAAGAGGTAACACTACAGTCATGGCTAATTTTGAGGATAGGACACTTAGGGACTTGTCCACCTTTGATTTTGCTACCAACAAGTATGGTATTGTATTACCACCGGTCCCGAATTTTAAGATCCATACGGGTCTTCTTCAATTATTACCGACCTTTAATAGGAGTGCCGGAGAGGACCCGCACTCTCACATGTGGGAGTTCAACCATATCACCGCAACAATGATGCCGACGGAGATTGAAGATGAAGGTCCTTACAAGCTGCGACTGTTTTCATACAGTCTTCGAGGTCCAGCAAAGGACTGGTACTACCATCTAGCACCTTTTCCAACAATTTGGGTAGAACTTCAAAAGTTGTTTCTGGATAAGTATTTTCCTGTCTCTCTTACCACTTCTATTAGGAAGCAGATTTGTAGTATTCAACAAGAAGTAGGAGAAAACCTCTACGAATACTATGATCGCTTCCAGAAGTTGTGTGCAAAATGTCCCAACCATCAAGTCCCAGAGAATCTCTTGATTCAACACTTGTATGATGGGATGCTTCAAGAGACTAGGGATAATGTAGATTCTGCCAGTGGGGGTGCTTTCATAGATAAAACCGTTATGCAAGCACGAACCTTGATAGAAACCATGGCAAAAAATGCCCAATCTAGTAGAACCAGATCTCGAATTAGGGGAGTTAGTGAGATTAGAGACTGTGATTTGGAGAAGCGAGTGAATGGTATGGACGCCAAATTAGACAGCTTAGCTAATATGATGGCATCATTCATGCCGGAAGTTTTCCACATGGGTCATGCCGGAGCTGGGCGTGTGGGAGATTGTCTTTGGAAAGGGGCACGCGAGAAGTAGTGACTAGTATAGATCATGCTTGAGCTGAGTGCGCTAGAAACTGCTTTGCCGATACTCATACATGGTTAAACTAAATTGAGCAAACAAGCTGGACTAGGTCTTAGGGCACACCGAGTATAAGATACTCATTCGATAAAAGGCAAGAGTTACATATGATGTAATTGGAAATTGTTCCTACCTAAATAGTTGAGTATTAAGAGTTGCGCCGGAGTGCACTTTCTGCTCTATGAAATACGGGTCTTGACTCACTATGAAACCTCATTTAATTGAAGTTTCCGAATCAATACTACTTAAGGTGTTTGATTTGAAGAAAAAATTGTTAGTAATATGTCCTAGGCCAATATATTTGATACCTAGATGTATGGATTGTGTTAAACAAACATTGTGTTTATTTAGAGATATTTTATATAATAAATGCGTATTGGTTATATATATATATATATATATATATATATATATATATATATATATATATATATATATATATATATATATATATATATATATATCATCAAAGTATGTGACTTTGATTGTAAAACTATATAGTATTATGAATGATATTCTAAACCGTCCCTGATCATTCAGAGGATGTTTGTGAGATAAACATACTTTATGATAAGCTATAAATGTACATCAGTATGTTAGTTGGCTGATGGTCATGATTTACTAATCATGAATAAGAGTTAGTAAGTCATTAATGTAAGTATATGTTGAAGAGCATATACTGGATTGACCCACTGTGAGAATACTATATGGTTCGTGTCATTAGTTATTCTCAATAAAGAATGTATCTGTAATCCTACATGAGAAATTTTATATTTTAATATAATCTAACATCGTCTTTAACCGGACGGTCGTAAAGATTATAATTAGGTATATAATAAATTATGCGGATGAAAGAGTTTAATTAATATATGATTTGTTCCTCTCATAAATTGAGAGAGGTATCTTTAGGCCTCTTGATGATTTGATTGAAGAAACGCACGACCGTGCTCGAGTGAATTAATAAGGAGTTATTAATGTCATTTCATGTTCAATCAAATTCGGTGACAAGAAATATTTATCGACCAACGTAAGGTTGACACATACCATGCCTTATGGACGACATAGATATCGTGTAACAAAGGGATACAATGCATGAACATAAATTAGGTTTGATCGAATCATCTATACTTGCTTAATTTGGGTAATCATGATGTCTTGCTAGAGGCCGCTCATGATTTATAATCTGTTGTGATTATTGCCAACATTAAGTAAACCTACAGAGTCACACACAAAGAGCAACTATTGGATTGTCCGTGGTTGTTGTTTCTCTGACTTTCATGACTCTGACTCTCCACATTTAAGGCTGAACTCATGAAACCCGAGGTTTCGCTCCGCTCCCTTCTGTTGATCGATTGAGGCCTATAGGGGGGTTTAAAAGGCCTAAAGTACGGAAACGTGAATAATGTATTTTTACGGTTTTAAATTTTTATTTTTTTTATACTTTGTTGATTGTTGTTTGAATACTAATTAACAAAGAAAGATAAATAGATAAGAAAATAGAGTAAAAAGGTAAAAGTACAGATATACTGAACACACGAACTTGTTAACGGAGTTCAGCGAGGTGGTTGCGTTAGCCTTAACCACCCGTTTACTCGCTAGCGGTCTTTACCGCGTTCACGAGTGCCTACTCTCCGGGACTTGTCTTACGGCTCCGATAATCACTAATCCAAATAGTATTTGAGTACAAAACCATGATCCACCGTCGCCTTACAACAAACTTGATATCCGGTGAAATAATCAACTTATAAACTCGATATCTTTCGATCTCAACCAACAACGAGTAACACGCTCAATAACTCGATTAGTCTCTCTTGAGATTTAGAGAAATTTAACAGTATTAAGAAGAGAGTATTTCTACTTTTTGTATGTGGAATTCTTGTCTAAAACTGAGGAGGGCGGCGCTTCTTTTAAAAGAGGAAAGAGCCGCCCTCAAAAAATGGAAACCTGCGCAGTTCCGTTGCCAACGGATTGCAAAAACAGAAGGAAATCAATGAGGATTTCAAATCAAACGGCTATGTTCCTGTAGTTCCGTTGCCAATGGACTAGGTCCGTTGCCAACAGAACTCATGCAATAATTTTTTTACGCAACAGCAAACACATAAAACAAGACACAAGAACAAAGATATTTTTTTACGTGGAAACCCTAACGAGGGTAAAAAGCACGGCTGTCGGCACTCAAACTTTCTTTATACTTGGAGAAAGGGAAATACAATACAATTATTTGTGGTTGTGGGAATGAATAAAACTCTACCCAACCCCTCTATTTATAGTGAGAGTCATATCTAATACAAGAAAATAAATCAAAGATTTGCTGCCCCATTAATGCCTAATTCATAGAAACAAATATAAGGAAAAAATACATATTCCCAATTCTAATTATCAATTAAGGAATAGAATCATATCACTCAAATATGGAGAACTTTCATATTTCCTGCAGCGTTTCCTTTTATATGATATCTAGAGTTTTCCAGAAGTCTCCATACAAAACATCATCTAGCCAAGTCCGGTAATTCCATATGTCTGACGTTCACGTGGATATGAGTAGAGATCTCCTACTTTGGAGATAAGCGAGCGATTAAGTTTTTCATCCCTAGGAAGAGCAAGAAGATTCGCGGAGTTGAGCTTCAGGAAGGAGAAAGTAGCTAGTCGGAATCATTCATACCTACATCCGTTCTCCATCTCGCGGATTAGGAAGATTCGAGGTATAAATTTTTTAATAGCTAATCTAGTACTTTTATTCTCTTAACGATGATCCTAGGGAGGGTTGAACCCGTGGGTTCTGCTGCGCATATAACGTACATGACTACGGGTTCCCCAATAATTACGTGGGAAATCAAGGGGGTTATGGTTACCAAAGGCCCCAATATACTTATGATACTGGAAGAGAAAAGGGGTACATTTGTGCAGATTCTGGCATTCTCTAACAATAGAGAACTCTTTCAAAGAAAATTTAACTGTAAAAGTTGAGGAAGAATTTAAGGGGTTAGAGAGAATAACAGAAAAAAATTAATTCAAGAAGGGGTCTTTAAAACCAAAACAACATCCTTAAATACATCTGGCACATCTAGCTACCATTGAGAATACAATTTTTTCGTTGGAACAAAATTCAAGAGAAGATAAAAAGAGAGTATGTGTAGAAGGACATTTTGCATGGTTAGCAAGTGTTATTTGTGCAACAATAATCTTGAAACAGCAGATCATTTATTTTCTGAGTTTGTCTTCACACTATGCCATTGGGATCTATTGACAGAGAAGTTGAGACAGGAAGCTGAGGGCAGCGTCAAAACTAGGGGATGGCCTACAGGGTCGATGCCCCCTACCCTCTATGCAAACAAATTTTCTATATGATCTCTATATTGTTCCCATAATATATTCTATATAATCTTATATCCCCCCCCCAAATCCAATACTATTAAAATTCCAGTGCTCTAATTCTGCCCCTGGTTGAGAGTAATTGTGGTTTTGGGGGGGGGGAGGGATTTTGAGCAACCAGTTTTTAGCATTGTACTCACATGCAGAAGAGAAAAGGAGTACATTTGCGCAAATTCTAGTAGTCTCCAACAAAATAGAACTCTTTCAAATAAAATTGAACTATAAAAGTGGAGGAAAATTTAAGGGGTTAGAGAGAATAACAGAAAAATTCAATTCATGTAAAGAAGAGATCAAATAAAATGGAAATTAAACGAAAATGAGTCTTTACAATAACTCACTGGTGCTAAGTATGCTATTTCTCAACATCCTTAAATACATCTGGCACACCTAGCTACCATTGAGAATAGAAATTTTAAGTTGGAACAAGACTTGAGAGAAGATACAAAGGAGAATATGTGTAGAGAGATTTTGCATAGTTTGGAAGTGTTATTTATGCAACAATAGCCTTGAAACAACCGATCATTTCTTTTCTGAGTTTGTCTTCACACTATGTCATTAGAATCTATTGACAAAGAAGTTGAAACAGGAAACAGGAAGCTGAAAGCAGTGGCAGAATTAGGGGATGGCCCACAAGGTCCATTGCTCCATTATGGAAGCAAATTTTCTATATGATCAAGCTTGAACACCTATTACGGAGCATTGTGGACCTCTTAGAGCTCAAATATGATAAAGATCATTGGCAAAAAATTGCGATTTTTTAGGGAATATTATTTTTTAAATTGATATTTGTTCTTTTGATTGGATCCGTCAACATATTACTTTGAAATTAGATCTAATTAAGGTGGTTATTTTCTCCACTAGTAATATAAATTATATAGTGTTCAACATGCTAAATATTTCAACGCAAACTCTTTGGTACAGTTTCACAAATCTGTTTGACATTTTTTGGAAAGAGATTGAAGAAATATCTATTTGCATCAATTACCACCTTACCGGAGAATTAATTGATCGTTAACTAGAACTGACCAATTAAATCTGGAGTATAATTATCAAATGCCAAAAACAAAAAAGCAAGCCTGTAAATAACAAAATGGGCGCCTGTAAATATCAGCACAAACGAATCCCAAAATTGAACGTGTAATCCTCTCCCGCCTCTCTCACTCTCACTCTCTCTTTCTTTTCCTCTTTCGCTCTCTTCAACTCCACGCCACCTCTCGATCCGACCGAAATCCGTCCAATTTCACTGCGGCGTTCTTCTTCCCTGTCTCCGGCGAAGGTCAATATCGCAACCTTCGCCCTATTTCTCTCTCTGTCGCTCAACCCTACAGCCGTGAGTAAATCTCTTCTCAAAACGGGTAAATCTCTATTTCTTTCTCCCTGATTCGCTTATCTCTCCCTGCATGATTCGAAACTAAGTTCGTTTATTCGAATTTGGGGGAAGGTGAATTAAATTTTGCTTTTGCCAGGGTGTTGTTGATTCAAATTCAGAATGAATTAAGGTTTTTCTGGTACATGTTGTTAGGTCTACTGGTGTGAAATTTGATGCGTACTGCGAATTAGGGTTTGGTCGCTGTTATGAGTGTTTTATGGCTTTTCTGGTATATGGGATGTTGTTCATTTGGTTTACTACTAATAATACCTGTACTGAAACTAACCAAAATGGGATCCAAATCACCTATTGAATTCACATCTTTTATTTATTTATTTATTTGTTTGTTTACATTTAAAAAAATCCCAATGTAGGAAAAAAAAGGGGCATGAAACAAATTTAGACGCTCACAAAAACAATATGGACTCAACCGCTTCATTTCTCCTGGAAAGCCTTCAATCCAAAACCCTAGCGCAAGATCTGTACACTCAATTCTCCAATTACCTAAAACCCATAACCTCACTCAAGCAAAAACACCCGCCAGCTGGCAGCGACCCAATTCGGCCCCTTGCTAAAAAATTCCTCTCGTTTCTCTGCAAACTCGTCTCTCTCCTCCGTTCCCTTCTTCACAAAAACCCTAATTCCGGTGCAAATCAAGAGAGAGAAAGAGATGAAACTCTTCTTGTGATATTCAAACTCACGATTGATTGCATTAATTCTCTCTCACCTTGTCTAGTTGGAAAATCCTATGAGGTTCACTTAATTAGGGTTTCGTTCGTCTCCTGCTTGGAGACTTACGAAAAGTACGAGCAAGCTGAAAAAGAAGCGGCTCTGGTTTTAAAAGATTTAGTATCTGTACTGGTCCCGGCTAAGACAGCTGTAACGGATCTCGATGCAAAATGGACGGTTCCCGATCCTAAGACTGTTGGCAGTAATGATTCGGAAATTACTACAATGTTTATGAAAATCATTGTTTGTTTTGCTAATTGCGCTTCTAAGACCAAATCGAAGAGTTTTGATTGTTACAGAAGGATTATAAAGCTGGTCGAGCAAGTCCAGCCTTGGATTCAGTAAGTTTTTTAACTGTTTTTCATTAATTGCACAAATTGAGAAGTAATTAAGGTTTAATTACTAAAATTATTTGTGAATTGGATTTGATAAAAGGATATTGGACGAAGAGGCTTCTAGAAACAATCGGTTGTATATTAAAAGCGCATTGTATGGATGCACTAGTTTTCTTTCTAGCGAGTTTAAATCTTTTGATTTGGATCTTGTAAAAGATTTTTGCTTTATGTTTTTAAAGGAGTGCTCAAAGATCTCCATTGACCAGCTAGCAATTGTAAGTTTACGTGCAAAATTAAAAAAAAACTTGTTTTTTACATTGGTTAAGTAATCTATTGGTAGTTGTTAGGTGTAGTTCTGATTTTATTTATTTATTTACTTTTTAAATTATTAATTGCAGAGTGCCCGAAGGATCTGTTATAAGATTGAAAACTCTGATTCGCTTTTTCTTAATGTGACTGAGGCATCTTTAGAGCTCTTTTTATGGGAATACAAGGTATTATACTATTTCTTCAATTTTACATTTAATAAAAAATGTTATTACTAATATTAGAAATGAGTAATGGTCAGTAATTTCACGTACAAACTGTATATACAATATGTGAACAGAAGCTTAACCTTGTAACATGGTGTACATTTTTTCTTTTAAAAAGAATTTTCTTTTTAGGTGCTAAGAACCTTGTATTAAATTTGATTATTTGCTTATTTTGTAGGTTGAGACAGTGGAAAAATTAGATGAATTTCTCAAATTTGTAGCATATTCATTTTGTACATTATGTGATACTGACTCTAATAAATGCAAGGCCGCTTCAACAATCTTTAAGCGACATATAAATGTATTTGACAAGGTATATTTGCACTAAACTATTATATCAGTTCAGTTAATTTGTATGATTTAACCATGTATTATTATTTTCTTACTATAGGTTTCGCCTCCTTTGGCATCGATTCTCTCTCTCTACTCACTCTCACTAGACTTAAAATCCAACACCCCATTTGGCCAAATTGACAATGAAACAGAAGCTAATCGATTCAGCACGGTTTTTAAAGACAGAGACTTGCTACAAAAACTAAGTAAATCAGTGGAAACTGTATCGAGTTACACGTACACACGTGAAAACGGTTCTAAAATTTCATTTTCGGAAAAAAATGGGAGAAAAAACACATCGATATCTGCGCTCTCATATTTAGACGCATTGCAGTATGTTTGTGAGGTTTTGATACCTTGTATTGATGCGATTTGGCTGCATTTTTGCTCTGAAAAAAAGCTTTTGTTTGATAAATCTAACATGAGTCACATTTTACAAGTTATAAACAAGTTCACCAGTTCTACTATTCATTCATTGGGGTAAGAAAGAATGATTATCAGATTTATTTATTTGCATATAGTTTGAAATATTGTTAGATTTCTTGCTTCAGTTTGAAAACTAATTTTGACTCTTTTACTTGTTAGAATCCAAGATTTGAGTGAAACAGAGAAATTTGCACTAAGTAAAAGTGACAAGCGAAATCTCCTATTAAAAGCTGTATCATCTGAGCTTAGAATCTGTTTTCTCACCGATACTCCATATGAGGTTTTACTCAAATTCATATTTCCTTTTTATTTTATTTTTCTTTTATGAGCGAAATTGTATATCATGTATAAGTATAACCTATATTTTCATTTTCCTTTTTAATTCAAGCTGCACTCCATTAGCAATTTGCTGTCAAGTGATTGGACGACAACTCAAGAGCTGAAATATATTATTGCAACACTCTCTAATACTGGGTGTGAAATATACAATATGGGCCAATTTGATAAGGTATTCAAATTTCACTTTCTAAATATATTAATCTTGATATACTTGGTACTGTACTGTCTTAATATACTTGTTTCTTGTTTTTGGATTTATTATCTTTACTGTTTTTTCCTTAGGCAACAGTGGCACTGCAATTGTGTTTTGAAGGAACATTCGCAAATATTGAAAAATGTTGCGCTGAAAAGTCAAAAGATGATTTTACCCCCAATGCTGTAACTAAGGATTTGCACGGATTCCAAAGCTGTTTCGTCATAGTCAAAACATGGGTCAAGGTGCGTGTTTCTTTGACAGGATTTTGACCTAAATTCTGATTAAATATTACTGGTTTAAGTTTTAGGGTTTTGTTCGTAATTAAGTTAAGAATATGATACGATTGATCATTGAATCATGGTTTTACATTTATGGAACGAAGAACCATAAGGTTTAGAACTTAAATCCTTGTATACAAATTTCTTTTATTTCTACTGGTAATTGTGAATATTGATTTTATAGATGCTATGTAGAGAATATGATGATGGTGGAAAGAGTGATGATGCTCCAATTCTGTACAAGTTGCTCACAAAATACATTTCATCATGGTCAAAGAAAAACCTTGGCAGAATCCTTGAACAAGTATGATTCTTTTCACTTCTTAAATATAAAAAGGGAAATCAAATCATCAAATGCGATTAAAATCCATTGATGATGTTTTGTAGGAGCTTTCAGCGTATGCATTACTCGAGCCTCAATTCCCGGATTTTTGCATAAAGATGCAAGAAAAGGTCTCAAAAGTCCTGTTAAACGACCTATACAGTGCTGATGAGTATCCTGTTGAGAGATCAAGAGTGCTTGTCAGAAAAGCTAGATTTATACGAGCTGGTGGAATTGAAAAATTGAAAGATTGTGTAGATTGTCTTTCTGACGCGATTTTCTTACTTGTGAGTTAACTCTATTTATGAACTGATTTTTATTGTTTGATATTTACCATTTTATTTATTCATTTTTTGTATAATTGTTCAGAAAGGTGTAACGCCAAATTGTTCGAAAGTTGATGCTTCGATTTGTCACCAACTTGCAAGTACATATTGCTTGCATGCCCAGTGTTTACAAGAAGCTAATCTGGACTTTGAGGTAATTTTTTTTAATTATTTTTTTCATTTTTAAAACTCAAATTGTGGTTGTGAATTGCTAAACAGGAGATGTTGCAAGATGTTGAATCAGCCTTACATTTTTGGTCCGGAATAAATATAGAGCATTATTCTCATGAGCATTTTGGATCTGAAACGGTCGCAAAAGACATGCTTGTAATGCTTTGCTCAATGCTTGATCTTTTGTCTCTTAAGGTAATCCTTTTTTCTTTCTTGCTTGTTTGGTGTTTAATTACAAATTGAGGCCAAATTAAAATGCGATATTCCGCTAATTGAGGCTGATTTCTTGCTTAATCGCAAAATTGACGGCTAACAAGTTTTATATTTGTTCTCACTTTCCATCTTTTTTAATACAGGGATGCTTCAATTTGCACTATGAAATATGCAAATTAATGGCCGAAACATTCAAACAAGTCAATCTCCCACTCGATAAACTTTTTACCTTGCTTTGGACAAACAGACGGCTCGGCCATTCTATTTGTCGCTCAGAAATAGATCTGCACGATTTCTCTCACTCAATTACAGAATTTTCTCTTGATTGTTTGAAAACTGAGAATCCGTCTCTCTGTTTGTTAATTCAGAGTTTGTTTTCCAATCATTTAGCTTGTCAAAAAATGGGGAATAATCATTTTGAAAAGTTGTTCGGTTGTCAAAAAATGGAAGATTTGAAGAGCATTGCCTCTTCTTTGGCTTCCAAAGTGAGTTTTAATTCTGAATTTGAAATTTTTTTGATTGATCTTTTTTTTTTTACATTCTGTTTTTTTATTATATTTCATTCTGGATTATTTATATAGGCTGATACACTGAGTCTCTTTTTTGCTGGATATGCGTACTATGATTTATCTCAACTGCTTCTGTCAGAAGGCCAACTAATTGAGGTTATTTCTTCCCACTTTTTCCTAATTCATCCGAAATTTGTTTAACATTTTTACCAAGAAATTATTTGATTTTTTCTTTTCAGGCTATTTACTGCGCGAGAGAATCGCGTCAGTTACGAACTAGGGTTTTGAAACGGAAGTTCATTTACTCTGAAAATCATAAGAAACCAGAAGAGTTGCATCTTGAAGCAAAAGGCACAAATATGACAGAAACTTGGCCCGATTTGAACCGACGTGCTGACTCTGCGGACTCGTTTCTCTCTCCTTGGATCGTGCTTAGATCCTTCTTAGAAAGCACTTCTCAGGTTCTTCATTTTTTCATTACAATTATTATTTCTCCTTTTTATTATTTTTTGTATTAGTGGGAAATTTACCAAAAGGCCCCTACCTTAAGTTTGAAGTTTACACCGTTAGTTTTAGTAGATTAATTACTTGAAAATGCAGGTGCTTTTTTGCAATTTTTCTCTTTTTTATTGTTTTTTATTAATTTATTTGTGTGCAGTTGGGAAGCATGTGTGAATCGGCCGGGAATGTTTCTGAAGCTGAGGCTTTGCTCAGTATAGGAAAAGAGATTTCGCGCTCTAATGCTTTATGTTCTTTTGAGATAATTTTCTCGTCATCATTAGGTAATTATTATTAAAATTGAATCTTCAGGAAAAAAAGGATTCAAGTCTGTTAATACATTAAGCAAAAGTGATTTTGTACGCAATTAATTTGTTTTTGTTGATTTGTGATCCATTTTGCAGGTCAAATTTATCGGAAGAGGAAATTACTGGACTTGGCTGAAGCAGAGCTAAAAACCGCCAAAACTCTCTTTGAAAAAACTGAGAAAATAATTTCATGCAATTCCTGTGCTATTCTTATTAGAACCACCATTAATTTTCTTGAAGGAGATTTATCCCGCTCTAATAATTCAGAACATGTTTTAGACACATACAAATCAGCTCTTGAAAACCTTGACCATTTTGAAGTGAAGCATCCTAATATCGAATCTTGCAAAATTAGTGCAATTTTGAATCAGAAAACAAGTTCAAATTCAAGTTTGAAGGATAAAGAAACAACCAAAAGCAAGAACGTTCTGAAGGATGTGAATTTAGAGTCCAAACCAGTCAGAATGACGAGATCCAGACTTGCAGCTCTATCAATAAAGGGCCAGAGTGAACATGTGGAAATAAAAAATGAAATTGTTGTTGAACCGAAAAGGACTAGAAAGAAAACCGGCAGAAATGAAGAGGTTGTTTGTGAAAAAGCGGTGTGTTTGAGCTGCATTGTGAGAAAAACCGTTCATTGTAAAACTGTGCCAAGTTTGTTGCATTTAGGGTTTGAATTTCAAAAGAGACGTTTTGTCTTATTGTTACGCCTCAAAATCGGTACACTTTTTTTTTTTTAATTTTATTGTTATTATGCCAAGTATTTAAAATCATTTATGCTATTTATATATTCGTTAAAATATATTTTCTTAAACAGTGAGATTAATGGTGGCACAAGGTGGAAAACCGCACGAAATACATGAAATGTTTTGGAAATGTATATCTATCTTATCTTGCAAATCCTCAGAAATTCAAGGGAACCAATTAAACGAACTGTTAATAAACGAGGATTTTGGCAAGGCTTTCTGTATAGAGCGTGCACTCATTTTGTACAACATGGGCTTCATTTTGTTAAAACACCGCCAGTTAAAAAAATCGAGGTAATTTGTTTTATTCTCCTTGATTCTAATTCTTATTTATTTATTTATTTTGGAGTCTGATTTTGTTTCTTATATATGTTTGTATAGGAGTAAATGCTGTAGCCTCTCAAATTTAGACACGTCAGTGGCAATTACATGGTTACTTAGAGCATTTATTCTCTCTCAAGAGTTCCCTTTACTTCTAACAAAGGTTTGTATTTGTTGGATTTTCCTAATCTAATTTTTAGGGTTTAGGGTTTAGTCCAAACTAAAAACGAAAGCTGAATTTTATTTCCAGGTCAGCAGGCTACTCGCGTGTACCTTCATACTTTCCAAACTGGACACGTCCATTTTGTTGCCTTTAAATAATGAGAAGTGCATTTCAGTGAACCAATGGGCTTCTTTCTTTCACCAAGCTTCTGTTGGAGCTTCTTTGAATCTTCAGTATTTGTGTGCTTTAAATCAGGCTTCAAAGGTTTTTTTTCGTTCAGTTTTTCTTTTTGTTGTAGTTTTTATCTTTCCTTGTATTGTGCTTATCTTTTTGTAATTTTTTAGGGAGAAGATGGTGAAACCGTGACTAAGACAGCCAAAAATACTTTGAAGTTCAGAAAGTAAGTTTTCTATTTTTCTCTCTTTATTTAATATGCTATAGAATTAATAAATCTGAATTATGTTTTATATGCTCTTCTTGTAGGTACTCATTTGAAAGGATTGAGCAGCTTGAAGATCATGTGGCTCACTTTTTCAAAAAACTCCCTAGCGTTCCAATTATTTGCATGAGCATGTTAGGCGATGATTATGCAAATTTCCTTGGCGAAACCCTAATTCTCCCTCCTTTTCCACCCGCTTGGATCATTCTCTCAAGAATAAACTCAACAAACCAACCAATCACAATGCTTCTCCCACTTAATCCCATCACCGACGGTAATTAATTAACTAATACTCTTCACAATTTACATAAATAAGCATAATTATAAAATAGTAATATTTATATATTTTATTCAGTGAAAAAGGAAGAGAGAGATTGTTCTCAAGATTCGAGCGAGATAAAAGAGGGTGCATTGAAAAGCTGGAATTGTCCGTGGGACTGCAGTGTACTTGATGAGGTGGCGCCTTCTTTTAAGCTTTTAATGGAAAATAATTATTTATCGATGAGCAAAAGTCTTTCCAACAAGAAGAAGGTCGATAAAGACAATTATTGGCAACGGCGATTCGAAATCAATTGTCAGATGAAACAATTCCTCGAGTAAGATAGATAAATAAATAGATATATTATATATAATTAATTTAATTTCTCTTTTTTTTTGATGAATAAGGTCATAATATTTAATTTCTCTTTCTTTCTTTTACTTTTGTGTTTAGAAACTTGGAGGAATTATGGTTGGGGCCGTGGAGTTGCTTGCTAAAAGGAGAGCTCATTAATAAAATATCATTACCATCAAAAAATGACAGCCTTGCAAAAGCCATCCTATGTGGTGCGAAATCGTTGGACGAGGGAAAAGCTTGCCATTCACAGATCGTTTCCTATGGAGGCCACTTGGGTCATGGCGTCTCGTGTGAAAAAGATACACTAAGATTTAGGGTTTTTTCGTCTTCTTGTGAGTTTGACTCTGAACTGCTCAAATCTCTCTCAAAATTAATAGAAGAGAGAGAGAAGGAAATAATTAGAGATCCTGTGATTTTCGTCTTGGATACGGATATTCAGGTGAGCATCTAAATTTAATAAAATATCATGGGAAATTTGCAAAAAAACCCACTGCATTATGCCTAAATTTTAAAAAATAATACAGTTTTTTTGCAATGTAGGCATAGTGCATGGTTTTTTTTGCAAATTCCCCAAATATCAATCATTTAAACAATATTTATTTATTTCTCTGAGTGATAATTAATTGCAGATGTTACCGTGGGAGAATTTACCGAGTTTGAGGGATCAGGAAGTTTACCGCATGCCTTCAGTTGGAAGTGTACTTCTAACGCTGGATCGAAACTTGAACAAAAAATGCGATGATTTTTTTCCGAAAGTCAACCTTTCTGACGCATATTACTTGGTCAATCCTGGCGGCGATCTGATGCACACGCAAGGCGAGTTTGAGCCGTTATGTAAAAAACTTAATTGGGAGGTATGTGTATTTAATATTTGATGTTTAATAAAATAATGTATGCATATGTTAATATTTTATTAAATTTTGAAATAATATTTTCATTGAATTTTGAATAATATTGAATAAAATAAAATAATATTGGATTAAATTTTGAACAATATTTTAAATAAAATAGAGAAATTTGCAAAAAAGCCCCTACATTACGCAGACATTGCAAAAAAGCCCCTGCATTATTGCTAAAATTGCAAAAAACCTTGTCAGTAAATCTAAGCTAACATCGTTATTTTTAGTAGTTATTCAATTAATTTTTTTTTAAATATTAACGTTTTTGTTTTAGAAAATATTTTTTGCAATTTAGAAAAAAGCCCCTGCCTTTTTGCAAACTTTCCAATAAAATAATATTGTATTAAAATTTGAATTATATTGATAGAGGAATAAAATAATATACTATTCTATTAATATTTTATTAAATTTTGCGTAGGGAAAAGCAGGAAAAGCTCCGACAAGTGAAGAGTTGTGCACGGCTTTAAAGAATCATGATATGTTCCTCTATTTCGGCCATGGGAGTGGTATGTTCAATCAATCAAAACCTCCCAATTCATTAAAAAATGTCATAAATTATAATTCATGTTCAACTAACCAACGATTAAATGTTTTGTAGGGTCCCGATACATATCAGGAAAGCAGATCGAAAAGCTCAACCGCTGTGCAGCCTCATTTCTAATGGGATGCAGTAGCGGCTCGTTAATCTGCCGAGGAATCTATGCGCCAGAAGGAATCTCTCTCTCCTACTTATTCGCAGGATCTCCAGCAATAATCGGGAATTTATGGGATGTTACGGATCGAGATATCGACCTGTTTGGGAAAGCCGTGCTCGATTCTTGGCTCCATAGTTGTGAGTTGGTAGGAAGTAGTAGAAATTTGAGTGAAGGAAAGAGGGAAAGTGGTATGAGTAGAATAGCGTCTTGCATGGGCAAGGCGAGAGAGAAGTGTAAATTGGGGATTTTAATTGGCGCGGCGCCGGTTTGTTATGGCGTGCCAACAATTTTAGCGAGAGGGAATGGGGATTAAACTACAGGCGGTTAATTTTGTTTTTTAGGGTTTGGTGAGTTGTAGGTAGTTCAGTTGATCTGGTGAATTGGTTGATGAATTGAGGATGCAATTTTTGTTGCAATTGAATAGTTTGAGAATCAGTTATTTTTTATTCTAAATGCTTGCTTTTGTTGTCAAAAGAGAATTTCCATATGTAGCCTTTTCAATTTTTAGCCAAAAAAAAAAAGCTTTCATGAACGTGCAATATCTGATCTCTTATATAATTGTTAAATTTAAACGAAGAAACTAAGCAATAGATACCAACAAAGGTTATTCAATACAAACTTGTAATATTATCACAACAAATCACACAACATAATAACTCAAATCTACAAAAACTAAAAAATCCTGCATTTCCGAATTTTACAAAGATGGAAAAGGATTCAATCTCGGGACCGGGATGAGAACAAGCGGCTGAACGCGTGAAGCCACTAATCCTATCCCTTCCTCCATATCCACCTTCATCTCTCCCTCTTTCTCACTCCCACCTACCTGGAAAAACATAATATTATTAAAATATTAATATATTTTATTCTTTAGCATAATCTGAATATATCACTTTCTGTAATTTATCCTAACTTTACCTTCCATTCAAAACATTGTATCAGCACGGCAACAACCGTCGGCACAGCCTGAAGAGCCAGTGTCATTCCAAGACATCCCCTTCTTCCACTACCAAACGGAAGCAATTGAAAGTGCAAACCTCTAACATCAACATGAGCAGTTGGGCCCTCAATAAACCTTTCCGGTTTAAAATCATTTGGATTCGACCAATATTTCGGGTCTCGGTTGATCGACCATAAGTTGACGAAAAGAGTTGTATCTTTCGGAATTGTGTAACCGCAAATCGTTACTTCTTTTACGGATTGTCGGTGGGAAATTGTTGCGGCAGGATGGAGTCTCAGTGTTTCTTTTATTACCGCGTTGAGGTATGGAAGGTTGGGAAGGTCGGTTTCGGCGACTAGCCGGTTTTTACCGACAACACGGTTGAGCTCTTCTCTTAGCTTGTGAAGAACGTTATGATGGTTGATTATTTCGGCTAGAGCCCATTCGATTGCTGCTGCCGATGAATCCGATCCAGCAGTGAAAAGATCCTACATACAAAAAAGAAATTGTATTAGTTAGTAACTCAACAATAATGTTATGATATTATATTTATATTTAATTTATTTGATATTTATTGTTCACTTATTTAAAAATATCGTATGTATTCTAGTTCAAATTATTTGTGACCGGAACAACACGACCCGAATTAACCAGTGCCCACATGGCCTTATCTTTTTAACTCGCAAGCTCTGGAAAGTTCAAAACCTTATTTTTTTAGGGAGCTGATATTGCGCGACGGGTACTGTAAAAACTGAAAAAAAAAATAAACTGAAAACAAATAATATATAAAAACATATAAGCTGAAAACAAACAGTACATAAAAATTAATTCGGTAAACAATATATATTAAAAAAAATAAAAACAATATATACCGTATATAGAAACGCAAGAAAATAATATATAATTTCAATCCATTGTTACAGGATTGCTATAGTACCGCCGTCGCCATTTCCCTATTTTTTTTAATAAAAGGAACTTTGAAATTCCTTTTAACTTTGACTAAACAGAAAGTTCTTAACCGTTTCCTAACCTTCATTAATGGCTTATTTAAATGTTATTTACTACAATTTATAATATACAAAACTCTTAATTAATTTTATGATATATATAATATATTATAATTTATTATATTCATACTACTCATTATTGTGAACTATGCTTATTATTGCTTTATTAGGTTTATGTCTGATTAATTAATTAAAGAAAAAATAGACTAATTACCATGATAAATCCTTTGATGTTTTGTCTGCTGAGCTTGACCTCTGCTTTCTCATCAGCTGCCACCTCAAGCAGCCTGTCGATCAAATCCTTCATCTCTTTCTGCTTCCCTTCTCTCTTCTCCTCCTCTTTGATCTTCATTATTCCTTCCAAAAGCTTGTCAAACCTGCTATGGACATCTCTCATGCTCTTTCCCAAACCCTGAAGATCCAACCCTTTAATAATACCTATGAAATCCTCTAGGTTAAATGAGCCAACTAGCTCTGCCACTTGTTTCACAAGATCTCTCGCCTCTTCTGTCTCCTCTCCTACTGCTGAGCTGGCAGCCATTCTTGTAACTACATTATTCGTCAGCCTTATAATTTCCTTACTCATATTAATGGACTGATTGAGTTCTGATATGTTAAGAATGTTACGCAACATGCTCGCCACCTCAGCCTGACGTATCGGCTGGAGTTGAGCCACCGTGTGGGACCCGAGAAGCTCTTGCGTGCAGACCCGCTTCAAGAATCGCCAGTACGGGCTGAAAGGAGCAAAGGCAAAGCCTCCATCATCATAGGCAAAGTTACGAGAGGCGGCAGTTGAGGGGCGATTCGTGAAGACCGAGTCGTGAGTTTTTAAAAACTCTTTAGGCTTTGCACTTGATTTTCGTACCCTTTCTTTTGTTTTTGGATATCACATATGAAAGCATCAAATAAAAAAACGATGAAGCGCAACCAAGTCGTCAAATAACATAAAATACTTCTTTTTTGCACTATGTTGCATGCCATGACTGCAAAAATAGTAATATATAAAACTTATTAAAATTTTCAAGATATAAATTGTTATTATCGTTAATTAATGATAAATGATGTTAGGTCCATTATATGTTAGTTCATTTATATTAGTTATTTTCGGCTTTCATGTATCTGTTTGGTCTGCTGTATTTATCTCAAACAAAGAAACTAAGCAAAAGATTCCAACAAATGTTATTCAATACGAACTTCTATATTTTTCACAACGTAATAACTCAAATGTTCGAAAATTAAAAATCCTGCACTTCCAGCTGAATTTTATATAGATGAAAATGGATCTAATCGCGGCACCAGAATGAGAAAAAGCGGCTGAAAGCGCGAAGCCACTGGGCCTCACCACTCTGTCTAATACACACCAAAATTCTTAGTGGGAACCACGAATAAAAAGAGCAAGTCTTACGAGAGAGGTTTCTGGACCTGATTTTCTAAGATACTAGAAGAGCTCAGGAAATTCCAACTAGGCGAAGTTCGAGGTGGATGAGTTGATATTAATCATAAATTGTTCTAAATACTTCTTTATCTCCAGTCAGAACAGCCAATGGGGAACTTTCTTAACCAATCCCGTCTCGACAATTGTCCCTAAACTGGGTTTCCATGCTTTGCATGACAGCTGTCTACTCATTGTTATAAATTGGTCTGGTTGGTGATCCGAAACTACGGGAATTGTTAAGTTCATAATTCTTCTCTCCGTTTCTTCCGCAACTGAAGGCATCAATGCAGCAGAAGACCGTCTCAACCTCTTTGAAGAGCGTGCTAAAGCCAACACCCGCCTGGCCTCATCAACTGATAGCTTGCCACGTGTCACAGGGAGAAGGAGGTACACTTTGCAAGTTTCCAACACATGGTCTGCAGGCAGTGGGGTGAGTTTTGTACTGTTTGTTAGTACAAGGTGAGAGTCAATGACGTAGTGGTTGGGGTGATCGAGCATGAGTTCAGCCACGGTTGTTGTCGGTACGGATAGACTTTGAGTGGTGCCATCTGAGAAAATGAGCTTCCCTCCCGTACCGACCAATGACTTGGATGATACCATGTTTCCCATTGGTATGGAAATGCCGAGAGTACTGGCCGTGTGCCAATTTGTTTTTGGCTAAGTTCGAGATAGAAATAGAGATCTAAAGAGAGAGGATTAATGATGTTTGAGGGCAAACTTGAGGGTTTTAATAAGCCCCGGTGCTTAAATTGTATGAGCCGAAAAAAGTGTGCATTTATTTTAATAAAATCTAGAAGAGCAAGTCAGCAAGTTTGACGAGTAATCAGTTACCACGTAAGGGATCACACACTAAATCAGATCCAACGTTGAGTTGAGTAGTTGAAAGAGAAGGAATTGGTTGTTGTTTGAGACCAAAAAAGGGGTTAATGAAGGGGTTAGACTTAAACAGCAGTAAGTATAATATAAGAATTTCCTTTGAATTGGTGTGGGTTCGTTCAAACTGCTCCAAGCCAAGTCAAAAAGAGACAACCCTTCACAAAATTCTGACGCTAAGTCAATCGAGCCAAGCCTTCACAAAATTCTGACCGACTAAGAAAATGACCGACCCTACGCAGCAGATATCTTAATATTATTTATTGCTTATATTGATATAAAATGTTTAAAGAAAAGTACAATCATATAAATTTAACTCATTCTATAATATCAATAAACTAAGCTTAAAAAAAGAAAAGAATAAACAAGCATATTTGTTCGATATTGTAGTTCTTTTTGTGAAAACATAAAGCATAATAAAATTTTACATAATTATAATTTTCAATAGGAAAATTAATATTTTTAGCATGTACTTCATAACAAATAGAATAATTAATTTTTTTGAGAGAGAATTACAAGCGATCGATTACTTCGTTATCTTTAGAGTGGACTCATATGCTCTCACTTAAATTTTTAAATCAATTATGCTAGACGCGAGATTCGAATTTCTCATCTATGAATAGATATAGTTGGTACCATTACCACTAGACTAACTTAGTGATGATAACAAATAGAATAATTAAAATATGAAAAAAAATAAATAAGTATCAACTTGGTTGGGATTAATTATTTTTTTTTAACAGACAATTGGGTTTAATTACAAGTTTATAACATTATACTAAAGATGAATAGTGAACATGTTGACAAACCTAACACCATTGTGATTAAACCATGCATCATGATCATCTCAAAAAATAAAATAAAAACAACTCGTAAATGGGAGGTCGAGCCTTTGTTCTGAAAAAATAAATCAAGATATAAAAAAATAAACGTTCATTGCGTTAAATTAAAACCATTTTTTAAGCGGTTTATGTAGAGCCACATCAGCATAATGATATCATATCTATAATATTGTTTCGCAAGTTTCGAAGTTAACTTATCTTTTCTCTGTATAATTACGAGTATGGACAGAAAATTTAGATAAAATGAGAGAATTATATCATACAAACCTTCCGAAAATTCATTGTAATATTTAGAAAGTTCCACGAATGATATCATTATTCCCTTGATTGAATATGCTGGCGGTTCCTTGATTAGGCATTTACCATAATATATACTTTTCCATAATTAAAATGGAAATTGTCTAGGCATCAGGCATGGTAAATAATAATCTAGTAGACTATAGTATCACAACTCAGAAACATATTTATTTCTCTGTTGCTCTTGCTCTAGCCTAGCTAGATCCTCTCTGCCCCTCGTCATATTTCAGCGGCTTTTCTCTTCCTGTAAGTATGTGTTGATAATATCAATCTTATTCAGAAACTTGCGGTACTATTGGTCTTCAAATATTAGTTTTCTTTATTAGATAGTGAGTTGAAATTTGTTTGCATGTTGCATTATTTGTAGTTTTGTCTCATTGTTATGGGCACACTTCTTGTTCTGCAACATCTACAAAGTTTAAGTTTTCCTATGAATATTTTGAACTGACATCATACCAAGCAATTCTGTTCTCTATATAGATCTTTGATATCCTACCCCTAGAGGAAGATTTAATTGTCTCATTGACTAATTATTCATATGTTTTAATGCCAAAGTAATAGGAGTGGTATTCATATGGTGTGGTATTCATATGTTCAGTTTCTTCGCCAGTTAAAATAAATAATAATAAAATAATATATATATGAAACGTATCGTCAGAATTTTTTTGGGATTGCCATGTCGCTGTGTCCATATCATATCAGACATGACACATGTGTCCATATCCGTACAACATAGATAATAGAAAATAGATAACATATAATAGATAATAAATAATAGATAATAAATAATAGATAATAATTAATAAATAACAAATAATAAATAATAAACTGGAGAGGTTTGATGGCGGTAATTTTATCCATTGGCAAAGGAAGGTGCGGTTTTTGTTGACGATCTACAATCCGAGTCATATGTTGAATACCACACCACCGGAGTAGAAGGAGAACGAGACTCTGGCCGAGACGCGAAATCAAACAAAGTTGGAAGGCGATGATTACGCTTGTCGTAACTATATTCTCAATGCTTTGTCGGAGGGTTTGTACGATATATTTCAGACCGTCTCCAATGCAAAAAGCCTATGGGATAAATTGAAGGCAAGGTACATGTCTGAGGACGCTACTTTATTTTGAGTCAACATGTATTATACATCAGATGACTACAACATATATGCCACAACAAAATGGTGTAGCAAATAGGAAAAATAGGGTCCTGATGGAAATGATAAATGCAGTGCTTTCTAATTCAGGTATAAGTCATGATTTTTTGGATGAAGCTGTATTAATAGCTTGCCATATTTTAAATAGAGTCCCTACTACAAATAATCATATCACACCATATGGATATTTTAAGAAAAGAAAACCAAATTTGAATTATTATAAAAGTACCAGAACAAAAAAAGAGAAAATTGGGTGAAAGATGAATTGAATGTATATTTTTAGGCTCTGCCCAAAATAGTAAGGCACATTGGTTCATGGTAGTTGAACCAAATGATTCAGGTCATATAAATACTATTATTGAATCAAAAGATGCTGTATTTGATGAATATATATTTAATTCAATTTCTAGACCCAACTTAAAATTTTCTGAACATGATAAAGACGAAAATTTTGAAACCAGGAAAAGTAAAAGAATTAGAAAAGCAAAAGATATAGGATCATATTTCTTTATATATCTAGTTGAAGGTACAAGAACTTCTGTTAATAAATAAATTCCATATTATTTAAATAACGATGCAGATACTGTGACTTACAAATATGCAATGAAATCACATGATACCATCTTCTAGAAAGGGCAATAAATAATGAAATTGATTCAATTCTTGAAAACAACACTTGGGTGCTGATGGATCTTCCATCTAGTTGCAAATCAATATGTAGCAAATGGATTTTCAAAAAGAAAATGAAAGTGGATGGTACAGTTGATAAATATAAAGCTAGACTGGTTGCAAAAGATTTTACTCAAAAAGAGGGTATCGATTATTTCGATACATATGCACTAGTGGCCCGGATTGCAACAATCCGAATTTTAATTGCACTATCAATAGTGCATAATTTGGTGATTTACCAAATGGATGTAAAAAGAGCTTTCCTAAATAGTAATTTAGAAGAGAAGGTTACATGGAACAATCTGAAGGGTATGTTCTGCCTGGTCAAGACAAAAAAATATGTAAACTTGTTAAGTCATGATATGGACTAAAACAGTCGCCAAACACAGTGGCATGAAAAATTTGACCAAATTTTATTGGCAAATAGATTTACAATAAATGAATAAGATAAATATGTTTATTGTAAATTTAATAATGATAAAGGTGTCATCCTATGTGTATATGTGGATGACAAGTTGATATTTGACATAGTCTTGGAAATAGTAGAAAAGACAAAATTAATTTTATCTGACAATTTTGATATGAAAGATATGGGTGTTGCAGATGTGATACATGGGATAAAAATTATTAGAAATAACAACAATATAATTTTATCCCAGTCACATTCTATCAAAAAAATATTAAATAAATTTGATCATTTGGATTGTACTCAACTAGCAACACACTATTTTCCAAGTATGAAATTACTACCAAATAATTATAGGGCTCTTAATCAATTAGAATATGCACAAGTAATTGGGTGCTTAATGTATGCTATGACTTGTACCAGACATGATATTACTTTTGTAGTAAGTAAACTAAGTCGGTACACTAGTAATCCAAATGAGTTACAATGACAAGCAATACGAAGAGTAATTAAGTATTAAAAAAAATTATTAATTATGGTATTTCATATTGTGGTGATCCTTCAGTTTTAGAAGGATATAGTGATGCTAGTTGAATAACAGATAGAGAAAATTACACTTCAACAAGCGGTTGGCTATTTACACTTGTTGGTGGGCCTATCTCATGGAAATTTAAGAAACAGACCTGTATAGCATACTCAACTATGACTGTTACACCCCAGAACTAAATAGTGAAAATGAGGGCTAGTTGATTAGTCCCATCTTGAGTAGTGAATGAAAATTGGAGTTACTTAAATAGGCTAGTGCATTAACTACTAGCATCAAACAAGCTTAAGTCTTTTTCAGGACAATATGATGTGGGCCTGAAGGTTGGGCTGGTCCAATTAATGTACTTGGCTCTAACAATAGCTACTGAACTTATAGCTCTAGAGCCAGCAAGTAAAGAAGTGGAATCATTGCGTGAAATATTATCACAAATACCATTGTGGCCTAAACTAATTCCGCCAATATCCATCCATTGTAATAGTCAAGCCACACTTTGTAGAGTCATATAGTGAGTGATATATATAACGGCAAGTCCAGACATATTGTATGCAGACATAGTATAGTGAGACCATTACTAGTGGGATAATTACAGTTGATTTTGTTAGAACTCACCAGAATTTGGCTGATCCTTAGGATATTTCACAAACAGACACTTATCAGATCTGGGTCCGAATTTATTGAAAAACTAATGTTTGACATATGTCTCACATCCCTAAATTTTAAGAAAAGACAACTTGACTCCCAGTCCTTATCTCATATGACATCTTTTGAACCACTTTGGACATAATCCTGTTCAGTATGAATGCGGCAGTCTCAAGAGCCTAACCCTAGAATGATGTTGGAAGACTCATTTGACTCATCATCGATCGAACCATATCCAATAAAGTTCGATTCCTCCTCTTGGACATTCCATTATACTAAGAAGTTCTTGGAGGAGTCATTTGTGAAACTATTCCATATACTCTGAGATGATCCTCAAATTTCGACACGTAATATTCGCCTCCTCGTTCATATCGAAGTGCTTTGATCTTCTTGCCAAGTTGATTATGTACTGATTCGGACTTATGCTTCATTAAGTAGATATAACCATATCTACTGAAGTCATCTATAAAAGTGATGAAGTATCGATATCCACCTTTAGCCGGCATACTTATTGGTCCATATACATCAGTATGTATGAGTTCTAACAAGTTATTGACCCTTTCACCAACTTTTGAGAAGGGTTTCTTAGTCATCTTGCCAAGTAAACAAGACTCGCAAGACTCAATTGATTCCAAATCAGATGAGTCTAAGAGTCCATGAGAATGGAGTTTACAAATGCGTTTCTCATTTATATAGCCCAAGTGACAATACCAGAGATATGTCGGATTTGAGTCATTTGATTTAAATAATTTAGTATTAATGTTATAGATGGACTTGTAATTCTTTTTCTTAAGATCTAGTACATAAAGACCTCTTTTTAACAGAATATTTTCATAGAAAAGATTATCTTTTAAGATAGAACATTTATTATTCTCAATAACAAATTTATAACGATCCAATGCCAGATTAGAAATAGAAATAATATTTCTGCTCATAGCAGGTACAAAATAACAACTATTAAGTACTAATACAAGTCCACTAGGCAAAGTCCATAAATAAGTTTCTACGGGGATAATGCAGCAACTCTTCCTCGATTTCCCACACGCAAGCCGACTTTGCCCTAAGCTAATCTTCTACTCTTTTGTAATCCCTGCACATAATTACAAATGTGAGTACCACATCCGGTATCCAATAGCCAAGATTTAGGAGTAAGTTAATTAGTTTCAATAATAAAAATACCTGAAGCAGTAGTGCCACTATCCTTCTTGATTTCATCATGATAGAGTTTGCAATTTCTCTTCCAATGGCCAACCTTATTGCAATGGAAGCAAACTACATCCTTGTCTTTCTTGATCTTAGGTTTAGCCAACACCTTGCCTTTACCCTTGTTCTTGTTCCTGGTCTTCTTACCCTTCTTCTTGTGAACTATTAGGACGTCGTTGACAACATTTGTCTTCATGTCCTCATGTGCATTCTTAAGCATTCTATTCAACTCGATGATGGATTTCTTCATCTGATGCATATTATAGTTCATGATGAATTGCTTAAAACCAGGAGACAACAACCCGAGAATTATGTCAACAACCAATTTTTTGGGCATAGCCGAACCAAACCGCTCCAATTGATCAAGATAACTCTTCATCTTGAGTACATGAGCACTCACAGATGAACCTTCAACCATGTTCGTATAAGTTCGAGAGACGGTCGCCTCGTAGCGCTCAAGTCTAGTCTGTTCTTGGAATATTTCCTTGAGAGTTATGATCATATCATAAGAACCCAAGTCCTCCAGTTGCTTCGAAAGCTCATAGGTTATGGTCGCTAGCATGAGACAACTAACTCCTACATCATTCTTGATGTATTTTTTGTACGTATTCCGGACAACCCTTGTGGTTGCCTATTCTGGTTCCTCTGGGTAAGTCTCTTGTATTACATTCAGTTTATTGTCAGCATTGAGAATAATTCTCAGGTTTCTAAACCAGTCAAGGAAGTAAGATCCATTGAACTTATCCTTCTCAAGGATATATCACAAATTCAACCCAGTTGAATTGCTATTATTTGCCATCATTCTACAAGTTCAAATGTAAAGTGCCATTATTATTTATTCATTGGGGTTATTTTATTTTGGTGTTTCTTATATTGTACTCCCACTATTTTCATCATATCAAGTACCTTCAGTAGTATTGATTCAGAAACTTCAATTGAATGAGTTTTCATAGGGAGTCAAGATCCGTATTTCATTGAGAACTAAGTGCGCTTTGGCGCAACCCTTATCACTCAACTATTTAGGTAGGAACATTTCCAATTGTATCATATACAACTCTTGCATTTTATGGAATGAGCATCATATGCGCAATGTATTGTCCCATCTTGTGCCTTGAGTCCAAGTCCAACTTGCTTGCTCAGTTAAGTTTAACCATATATGAGTATCGGCGAAATAGAATCCAGCACACTCTGCTTTGGCATGATCTATGCTGGATGCTATTTTCTGCGTATCTTTGTCTTAAAATTAATTTCCCACACACTCAGCTTTGACATGACCCACGTGAAAAGTTATCATAATAACGAGGGGTTTAGTGACATGAGAGGCACTTCTATACTTAATATTCTGAAGGATTTTGTTTTTAGATTTATAGATATAAACATCATAGAAACTAAGTTAAATATGGTATGAGCCTATTCCTCACGAGCGATCATGAGGTTCCTAATCCTAGATCTATCTCTAGATTGTAGGTGTAATCTTCAACGAAATCTTCGTTGTGTGTGTGCAAAGATCTAATGCCATCTTCCGAATACTGTGCCAAGATCCTCATCTCATATTGACATAATACCCTTCATAATAACTATCATATTGCTAGAAAAAGTAATTTACAACTTTGAACAACTCACATGTTGCCATAATTACAACTTTGTACAACTCATTGGTTCTCATATATATTAAATAAAAATACAAGTATTCACACACAAGATTACATCACAGAACAATCACAGTCTAAGGCTCATACCATATTTTCTATTCAAATTCCATGCATAACAAAAAATAGGGTTTATGAAAAATTCAGTCTTATTCCGTTGGGAACGGAACCATTCCTTTCTTAATGAAATATCGTTGGATAATTCTGGCAAAATTTCAGCCAATTCTATTATGAATGGAACTATTTCTTTTGGAGCAGAATAACACTGGGTTTTTTGTTTCCTCTAATTTTAGTTCTGTTTCCAAAACATATTTCAAAAAACTCTTTTTTCGAAACTCTAGAAAATCATAATATCTAATATTAGATTCCTAGAAACTATTTCCGTGATATTTTGAAATAATATTTTCAAAATCCTAAAATTTATTTTGCTAGAATTTCATAAATTTTAAATATATAATCGACGATTATTTCCTTAACGAACGCTTTGATGGCACTGTTGGGAAATCTATAGCCATGTACGTTACATGCGCAACAGAACCTATGTATTCAACCCGCCTTAGAATCATTATTAAGGGAATAAAAGTACGAGATTAGCTATTAAAATTATACTTCGGATCTTCCTGATCCATGAGATGAAGAACGGATGTAGATCTAAATGATTCTGACTTGCACCTTTCTTCTTCCTGAAGCTCGATTAATGTTAGATTATATTAAAGTATAAAATTACTCATGTTGGGAACCGAGACAATCTCAGGTCAAAGGACTGTAAATACTTTATGTTACAAGAATCGCTAATGACGTAAAACATGTAGCATTCTTATGGCGGGTCAGTCCAGTATATGGTCTCTAACATATACCTATGTTAATGACTTGATAACTATTTATCCATGATCAGTAAAACATAATCATCAGTCAACTAATATACCGGTGTACATTTATAGCTTGTATATAAATATATATTTATATGTATCTGCAAGTATATTTGTCTCCACAAATATCCTATAAATGACCAAGGACAATTTAGAATAGCATTCATAACACTTTATAGTTTTACTATCAAAGTCACGCACTTGGATGACATAAAGCTGAATTGCATATTCATGGTCTATTTTAATTATATTAAAATAACCTATACGCACATATTATATGAAATATCTTAGAATAAATATTATGTTTGTTATTACAATCCATCATCTAGGTCACAAACACTTTGGCCTAGGGCATAACTGCATCAATCTCCCACTTGCACTAGGCCAAATCAACCTAGTATCTCATACTCATTGATCTATGTGGTATCACATACCAGTTGACCTAACATGATCACCATCATTTAAGGGATTGGGTTCTTAAATGGATTATCAAACATTGTCATATGCAAATACTTTACATATTTTTATGTCCACTATAATCTAAGAAGAATATTTTATCCTTCTCAAGTATATAATCATACTCTTGATTATTATTTAGTGACTTTCACTAAGATTAAACTTATGTGTGCTTGTTACACTTAATTTACATCATATGTAATTATGCTCCCACTGAATTTCTTGTCAACATAAGATCTATCTTTAATTTTTGATAAAACCAAACTGTTTGGTTATTTCATCAAATAATAAATATTCACCTAGAGATGTTTGCTTTAACTCATAAATGAATTTATGCAACTAGCAAACTCTTTTTCAAAATTTTTAGGATAGACAAAACTCTCAAGTTGTATCATATACATACTTACATATGTTTCTATTAAGATACGTCTTGACATCCACTTGGGATATTTTATAGTCATACTATGAACATATGCCCAAGAAAATTCTGAAATACATAAGCATGATGATTTGGAAAAATATTATCATAGTCTATTCTATGAGTTTAACTTAACCACAAATCATGTATTATATGTTTGCACATTATCCATGTCGGTCTTTCTTTTAAAACCGTATTTCCATCTGATGGATCAATCAAATTCAAAACTTGATTGTCTCACATGGATTACATCTCAACTTTCAAAGTCTCTAACCATTAGAGCCTTGACTCATCATAGTCTATTAGTAGAATGTGGACTCATCATTTATGAGTACGAAATTTTTATCATTAGACACGAAAAATCTATATATTTCGGGCCTACGATAAATTCTAATAGATCTACATGAATACACTTATGTTATATACTCAGACTCTTCAACATCTTGAGAGTCTAGTTGATTAATTACGAGACTCAATCACTAGTTGAAATCCGAATATATATATATATATATATATATATATATATATATATATATATATATATATATATATATATATATATATATATAATATATATATATATATATATACATATATATATATATATATACATATATATATATATATACATATATATATATATATATATATACATATATATATATACATATATATATATATATACATATATATATATACATATATATATATATATATATATATATATATATATATATATATATATATATATATATATATATATATATATATATATATACATATATATATATATATATATATACATATATATATATATATATATATATATATACGTATACATATATATATACGTATACATATATATATATATACGTATACATATATATATATATACGTATACATATATATATATATATATATATATATATATATATATATATATATATATATATATATATATATATATATATATATATATATGTATGTTTGTAGATTAATTTTCACAAGAATCGAATATTATATCATTGCCATCATATATATGATGACCATGATATAATATTCCGATAATTGTGAAAATTAATCTACAACATATTGAAAACATATATATTCCATCCGTACGGTTGAAATTTAAATTTGTGATGATTTAATACGTATTTTGGACCGTATGTTTTTCACCACAAAAATATACATATGTTTTTTAGTCTTTCCCTTTATATATAAATAGGTTAATTTCATTTTGAGTTATTTTATTTCAATACTAAAATTGAGAGGAAAAAATATTACAAAATAACTCAAAAATATCTTTTTTTCACTTTGACTTGGGCTGTGAATAGTGATCCTATTCGGAACGGAATGATAAATAGTGATTCCGTTCGGAACGGAATCCCTCTGTTAAAATTGTGTGTAACGCTATTTATTCCGTTCTGAATGGAATAATTTCGTCCAAAATAGAATGTTTGAATTTTTAAGTTATTCTAACTGTTGCTATTCCGTTCAGAACGGAATAGCCTGTAAAAGGCTCTTTTTGACTTGGTTTTTCTCCCACCCTTAAAAGGAAAAACCTAATCCCTTTTTTCATTATCTATTCCTCCATTTTCAAAACTCAAAAAGGAATATTTTCTCTCTTTTGGTATGATAATAAATTTACTCAAAATCTTTTGAGATTTGAGAGAAACAATTTAAGCTATTTGTTAGAGCTTGTTTGTTAGTTTGGATTGAAAGAAATTCAGTTTGTTAGTTTGGATTGAAATAAATCTAGTTCAAGTTTTGTTTCATCGATTCGATATGTGTTGTAAAGCGAGTGGTGATTCGAGTATTGTAAAGAAATACTATTTGGATTAGTGTAAATGGAGTCGAAAGGCAAGTCTCGGAGATTAGACACTTGTGAAAGGGGAAAGGTTCGCTAGCAAGAAAATGGTGATTATTGCACACGCAACCACCTAGCCGAACTTCGTCAACAAGTTTGCATGTTTGGTGTTGGTCCATTTCTCATTTCTATTTATTTGTTTTTAGTTGTTATTATCAATTTGTATTGATACAACCATTAATTAAAAGTAAAAAAAAATCAAAAGTTGCAACATTACAAAAGAATTTTAAAATCACACTTCCGCACGATTTAGGCCTATTTACCCCCCTATAGACCGTATTTTAGTCAACAGAAATATCCATTATGTGGATATGAATGGAGATATTATATCAAGTGAACTTGTACATGAAAGATAAGAAATTCAATTAACATGACCTATATGTATCATGTATCATGTAACATGTTTTATGTGTCATTTCATTATTATTTCATATAAAAGAAATAATAATGTTTGTAATATGTGTCATGTCATGAACGCATTAAAGAATATGTGCCATCTCTTTTTAACACTTGCAGCATGTGTTATGTACAGAAAATATAAGTATTATGGCATGATATATGTGTCATCTCATATATCATAAGGTGTCAACTCCTAACATCATGACAATGCATGATGAAACATGTGTCATGACATAATATAAGTGTCATATCATGCAAGTGACACCACAATCATAATGGGTCAAAGTATGTATTCATGATAATGCATGGTAGAGGCACATATTATGTGAGGTGTCATGATATGTATTCATGATAATGCTTGAGTTTTACCTATAAATAGGAGGTGGATTATGACATGAAGATGCATAAGTGATATGAGAAGAAAGTGAAAGAAAATAAGTAAGAAAGAAAGAGACAAGAAAATAGATACTATCCTAACTCACTTTGAGATAATTTTTTTGCAGATTCACTCGGTACAAATTACTGTAGAATATGTATATCAAGTTTCTCAATAGTCCTGATAAATTCTACTAGGTGTTTGGTCTATCGTCATTTGTGTAGACGCAGTCAGAAATGACTACTATATCCTAGAAGGCTATTCATTGACCCGGTGCACACCATAAGTTATACATGGTAGGGGCGAATAAGTCTTTAAGGACAGTGACATTGTAATGCGAACATAAACCATCTCATTAAGCTTCATTATTTTCTCTAAATTCCCGAAATCTCCACCGAAAATCTTAAAGACTTATTCGGTATAATGGCACTAGTAACTTCTAAAGAGATGTCTTCCGATATCATGAAACTGGAGAGGTTTGAAGGCAGTAATTTTATACGCTAACAAAGGAAGGTATGATTCCTATTGATGATCTACAATTTGAGTCACTTGAATACCACACTGCCGAAGCAGAAGGAGAACGAGACTCTGGCGAGACGCGAAATCAAATGAAGTTCGAAGGCGATGATTATGATTGTCGTAATTATATTCTCAATGCTTTGTGGGAGGGTTTGTGCGGCATATTTCAGACCGTCTCCACTACAAAAGACCTCTGGGATAAACTGGAGGTAAGGTACATGTCTGAGAATGCTACTAGTAAGAAATTTACTATTCATCATTTTAATCATTTCACAGTAGTCGACAATAGGTCAGTGATGGAACAATATTATGATATTGAACGAATATTAAATAACTATACCATACATAACTTAAAAATGGATGAGTTCATTATAGTAAACTCAATAATTGATAAGCTCCCTTGTCGTGAAATAATGCGAAAAATACATTGAACCACAAAAATGAAAATATGACATTAGAGGACTTGGCAAATTACCTCCGTACAGAGGAGGAAAATCGTAAAATATATATTAAATGAGCAAAATGCTCCAACGATGCAAGTCCAGACGATGAAAGGAGGTTATCAAAATAAAACAAATAAAAAGAGACCAATAGTTTTAACAAAGCCCTCATTAACATAAAGAAAAATGGTGCATGTTACCATTGTGGTAAACCTGGACATTTTAAATCGGAATGTCGATTTTTAAAGAAAAAGAAATATATACCCGATACAAAAAGAAAAATTTATAGTAATGATATTTGAGGTTAATATGGTCGAGGATGGTGGGGCTTGGTGGTTTGACTCAGGTGCTACCTGGCACGTGTGCAAGGACACGAGTCTTTTTAAGACTTATGAGCCGGTAGAGCCAGTAAACTGTCTTGTACATGGGAAATTCATCCACCGTGCAGGTTGCAGGTAAATGAACCTTTGAGCTCGAATTTACTTCTGGAAAGACTCTTGTTTTGCATGGTGTTTATCACGTACTAGAAGTTAGAAAGAATCTTATATCAGATGGATTGTTAAACAAGCTTGGTTTTAAACTTGTATTTGAGGTAAATAAGTTTATTCTGTCAAAAGATGGTGAATTTGTTGGGAAGGGTTACTTATGTAATGATATGTTTAAACTTAATGTGATAAATAATAATGTTGTTTCTGCTTATATTGTTGACTCTTCTTGCTTATGACGTAATCGGCTTGGACATGTTAATTTTTCTAAAATGCGGGAAGTAGTAAAACTAAACTTGATTCAGGTATTTTTGGAAAACACAATCTTGAACTTTTTCATGTGGAACCTCCAGCATATTGTACCAAAATATCCATACTATGTTAAAAGAGTGAGCAAACAGTAAGAAATATTTACTCTTACTTTAAATAATGCTAGTAGTTACCACCACTAGCTTAGTCTAATGGTCATGGTGCCAATCCCATCTATTCATAGGTGAGGGTTCGAATCCGGCGTCTAGCAAGATTGATTTAAAAATTTAGGTAAAGGCATATGATGCCACCTAAAAAAGAACAAACATCAAGCGATCGCTTGTAGTTCTCCCTCATTTTAAAAAAAAATAATGCTAGTAGCATGAGTAAAATGCAAGAAATATTGGCTGAATAATTTTTTGCTGAAAATTTTATTATTATGTAATGATGAATTCTTTTATATTCGGTGTTATGCCCATATTTTGAATCTATTGTTCAAAATTGTCTCAAATTTATCGATAAATTTATGCTAAAAAAATCGAGATAGTGTGAAGCATATTTCTGAATGCGAAGCGCGAAAAGACAACTCCGACGAATGTGTCGAGCTTTACAGTGGCGCTCATAATACCAGTTCCAAAAGTCTTCGGATGGATGTCCTTACCAAATGAAATTCTACTTATTTAGTATGAATTCACATGGAATAAATAAGTAGATTTTTTATATTTTATTTTATTCAATTAAAAATAATAAATAAATGAACAAAATATTTTTCAACATGATATATATTTCATGATATTATTTTGACGATATTTATGTTCTTATTTTATAATGCATTAATTTTTATTTTATGATATTAGATTAAAAAAAATATTTTTTATTATTCTATTTTTAAATTATAATTTTATTTTTCTACAAAATATCATTTTCTCCATTATTATTTATTATGACTTTTTCATATTTTAGGGGTCATTTATTTATATTTGATGTAAAATATAATTTTTTTATTTTTTATTTTAATAGAAAAAAAATAAATATGAAATTAATATATGAGGGTATTTTGGTCCATTAAAAATTTTAATGGATGGAAAAGTTAGAATTAAACACCATAGGGGGGTTAAAAAAAATTCAACCCACTTTATGGGGGTTTTTTGAAGAATTTGAAAAGTTAGGGGGTTTTTGATAAATTCCAAAAAAGTTAGCGGTTTTTGAAGAATTTCCTTTGATATTTTAATACTACAATATTTTATTCAAACATAATTAAATATTTTTATAAACTGACATTTTTATTTATAATCATATATTATAATGTACTTTATTATTACCACATGTGGCCAAATCTTATAATATTCAATGTAGCGAATCACGATTAAGTATATCATGATATTTTTATTTTAACCACTCAGGTTACATATTGATATTTTAATACTATAATATTTTATTCAAACATAATTAAATATTTTTATAAATTGACATATATATATATAATCATATATTATAATGCAGTTTATTATTACTATAAAGAAATTTGTTGGCCAAGATTTTTTACATGGGTATTTCAACAAGATTTTTTTTTCTATATTGTACAATGTTAAGTGAGTAGTTAACTAAATCAATTAATTTACTTTTGGAACCACATATTTTTCATTATTTTTTTCATATTTTTCATAATCAATTTAAAATAATAAATCAATAAATAAGAAACTAATATATTTGCAATATAGTATTTCTGGATATTATATGTACAATTTTCATAATATTATTGCATGATATGATAGTATGTTAAAATTATTATATCAAAAATACCACTTACACTATCTGACAATAAAAATAACATTTTCATTTATACATCTGCAAAACATAAAAAAAAATATTTTCATCATGATAAAATTGTAATATTTTCGTAGAGAAATATATTATATGATCCGAAGCGGAGCGATGATACCACTGGTTTGAACTGGTTGTTTGGAAGCCGAAGAGTCATATAATCTCTTGTAATTTAAAGACATTATTTTTAGATAGATTATAAGCAAAAGCTATCTTTGTTTCAATACATTTTTAGGGACATGATGTTGCATGACGGATTCCCCATTATGATGCATGACGACCAATTTTTTTTGCAGCAACAGTATATAAATCTTTTTTCAAAACAGTTGATCCAAATCGAAAATAGTACATAAAATATAAACGCAATATATATAAAAATACAGTAGACAATAGAAAAATAGCATATAAAACCAAAAATCACCATGTAACGATAATTTTTTTGAAAATAATATGTATAAATAAAAAACAATATATAATAAACACAAAACAATACACATAAAAATTATATTTGAAACAACTAATAAATAAACTTTTACTTTTTCTATTATATATGTTGTTCTTATGAAACAGTATATATAACGCAAGTTAAAAAAAACTAATTTGGCACCTTCGTGCTCTAAAATGTTGTGATATCCAATTTCTCATTTTTAAACATGCAATATTTCAATCAGGAAGATTTATTAAGCATCTTCTCACGAGTTCAAAGGTCAATTCAAAAATTAAACAGTAATAATAAGATCCATACTTTAATTGTGTCTTAATTTATTTTACAACACTGAGATCTAAATGCAACATAAATAAAGTACTATCTTAGAGAAAAAAACAGTATTGAATTCAAAAAGTGTCCTGGTAAACATAAAATAAAAATAAAATAACATCTTACAGAAACCAGACAGCAATTAATTAAAAAAAATATATCTTGGAAAACATACCATAAATTAGATAAATGATTTTGGTTGCCTGAATATAGGGCTGTTAATTTAGCTTGTAACTCGATGTTCTTTCGTGTTTAACCGTTCAGCTCAAAACTCATAAATAAATAGCTCGCATGCAAGCCAAGCCCGAGTCAGCTCGATTCTGAACCGTGCCAAGCTCGAGCTTAGATCAGCTCACTCGAAATCAGCTTGTGGACCCGTTTTAATTTAATCGTATACCCAATAACCTTGCCATATAACATATATATCCTAACCCGACCCAATAACCCATTCAGGCCCTAACCCTAAATCTAATACCCAACCCTAATTCGAAATGAGCAGCCTTAACTGAATATAGTTTGTCCCAACTATCAGATTCTATATTCTTTTTTTAAGATAAATATACCTTCAATATTAAGAGCCATAAATATAAAAATCTTTCCAGTGATAATTTATCTATTTAGACAAAAAGATTTGCCTTTCTGAATACCAATACCTTCTCTAATATCAATATTATCTTTTTTGACGGTCTACTATACTCAAACACTAAATTAAAAAAAAAATAAAATAAAAGAAAAGAAAATTATAAACTTGATTTATTTTCTGTCTAATCACAAACATATAAGAGTTCATAGATGTACATGCAAATTCATGCAAACGAAGAGGGGAAAGTACGATTAAATATTTCATAATTACTTGCATGTAAGAATTATACAAGAAAACAAAAATGAAGAAAAGAAAAAAGGAAAAGAAAATACACATACAAGTTTACATAATGATCTAACTAACCCAACTTTGATGTAATCCGTGCTCCATTCCTCTCAAATGATGCCCCAATAGCATACACCTACAATTCAAAATAAAAAATAAATTAAATTAAAAAAATAAATTAATTTGGATAAATCTAGAAAAAAACAATCAATATTAAAAATTGAGAATAAACCCCTATTTTAACCAGAAACTAACAATGAGTAGTTCTCGTCAAGTTTCTTCAGAATAAAGGGGCTTTTTGCAATTTAGACTTAACAAAGGGGCTTTTTTGCAAATTTTTCAAAGAAAAGAAGAGAATAAGTACCAAAAGAGCAGTTTTGCGAGGTAATCTCTTGAAGTATGTGCCTCAGTTTCATTAATTTCATCTTCATCTAAGTTGAAATCATCATATTCATTATTTCCAAAGAATTTTTGGTAGATGCTCTGAACAAGCTGATTAATTATTCCTTCTACCTCAGATGAAGAGGGTTTTGATAATTCATACACCTATAACACAAAATGATATATCGTTGATTAAAAACAGTATTTGAGCATATCATCATTTAGTATGTTTTTAGTTGGTAGTATGTAAACTGACCATGGGAGGATCTAATGATCTGAGGTACTCCAAAAGGTCGTTATTTTCATCTTCGTTATATTCAAGATATAAATTTTCGCACTTTTGAGCATCCAATTCCTGCAAATATTAATAATTCACATGTAAAAAAACTCAATCAACATAAATTATGCAAAACGAAAGATGGGGAATAAAAATAATAATTAATACCTTTTGTAGAGTCCCTAATTCACATTCCAGTTTTTTAATATAACTCTGAGCAGCTTGAGATACTTCTCCAAGGTTCTCATGAGTCACATTATCTTTTCTCCGATTGTTAAAATCTTGTATTTTTACATCTCCACCCTCCTCTTTTCTCTGATTCGCACTCTGGTCCAAGGCCTTGTTTTCTTCTCTTTCAGCAGGAGAAAGTTCATAGTTTCTCATTAGTGACATCCTGTACTCAGCATTCCATAACGTATACCTGCTTTTTAAAAAAAAAAAATTGGTAAATAAACCTTATTAAGCCTTAGTTACCCTCTCAAATGGAGGAATTTAAGACACTTTTCCCTCCCTACAGCAATCCTTGATTAAAGCATGGCATGAAAGGAAGATTACAGAATTTAAACAACCAAATTACCCGGTAATGATTGAAGAAAGAAGGATCTGATTAAGAGGCCAATTTGAAACCCGAATTGACACATCAAACTGATCGGAGGGAAGCAATCCCAGCATAGCTGAAATAGTTCTTTTCATGGAAACCTTAGCGCGCTCAGAAACCCCTTTTCCTACGACCTGCGTGTCGAGCGGCTCGATCCTAAGCAGCAGATCCGCCAGTGCGGAAAACTCTCGTCGAGATCTCCTCGTGTAGACGGACTCATCGGCGACGCCTCCGCCTCCTCCGACGCCCTCCACTCCTTCGCCGGAGAAGACTGCCCGGATGATCGGGCAGGTGGCGGCGCGCCGGAGAGGGGGCCGGGAGAGAAGGAAGGATTTGAAGGAGGAAGGAGTGAAGGAAGTGGTTGTTCTATGGAGCCTGGCAGCTGCGCCGGCGGCAGCGCCAGCGGCGGAGGCGGCCATGAGAAATTTGGTTGGGGAATAATGTGGAGTGAGGTTAGAAAAGGAGATGAGTTGGGATAATGAGCTCGATTTTCTCTCCAGTAAGATAACTATTCTAATATCCTTTCCGAATATTGGTTTGTTGGATTGGGATATAATGGTTGAGAATTGAATGGTAAATTATTTGATTTTTGATGATAATGGAGAGGAAAAGGGAGAGATGATGTGGTTGGGCTGAAATGGTACACAGGGCGGTCCAGCGTGGACTGGGTTTTTGGTTGACGATATTAGATGGCGTGATTTTTCTAGGTGGAGAAAAATCCACGATCCGGATTTCGAATTCGACGGCGGAGTCAGAAGCGTTACTGGAGAGTCCGGCTCATCGCTAACCGCCAAATTTATAACTATTTAATATCTTCTCCGTTTAAATTATAATGGAGATATTCATTTTTAATGAGCTTCTTTGTTGGGCCAATATGATGGACAATATATTATTTAGATAATCAATAATGAATGTTTTTTAATACAATTATTCCAAAACTTGATAATCATTAATGTTTTAAATACAATATCTAGTATAACAGGATATTTATTTACTATTTAGATAACAGGCCTTGATATTTAATGGGTTACATAATACTTTGTATTAAATTATTAATAAAAGATACTTGTTCTGTTCTGTGCATAATACAATATATTTTTGGAAAAAAAGAGAAGAAATCTTTGTTGCTCTCATCTCATTATCAAAGGATGTAAAGTACTTATATTTCAAGTCGAGTACATGCTACCCAGCTCCTTGAAATGGTCTAATCTTTTTTTAAGGAGAACTAGGCTTGATATTTATTCTCTTATAGGTGAGATTATACGTCTTCATCTAAATTTTTAAATTAATCATGTTAGACGCGAGATTCGAACTCCTCACCTATGAATATATGAAATTGGTACCATAACCACTAAATTAATCTAGTGGTGATGAAATGGTCTAATCTTATGCCATAAGACACTTTTTATGGGGCGATTCAGTATGATGAACTATTAAGAATTTTCTGAGTATGTCGTATATCATTATAATATGAAATATTATGAATACTTTATTTGCAAAAGTAAGGGAAATCATGTATACCCATCATTCCTCATTTTAATTTTAATCATGGTTTGAAAATCAAAGAAGATAAGAAATATATATCCCATATTTACACGTTTCGCTAATTATCTGCATATGATATTATTATGGAAATAATATTTCAGAAAATGTGATTGATGATAAAAAAAAGATTATCATGAGTATGTTCAAATTTAAGTATATTTTGTTACATGCATAAAATAACCAATTTACCCTTCATACTTCAGAAATATTAATCAATAAAATGATTCTTTTAATTTACAATAATTCTTGACAAATTTTATAATATTTAATTTCGAATCAAATATTGTTAGATATTAAAATTATGTCCTAGTTCTCATTTTATTATAAATAATAACTATTGCTAAGAAAATCATCAAAAAAAATTAATTACTTCATAATAAGTATGTCTAAAGTAATATAAATAAAATTATCATTTAATGAAAATATAATTATCATTTTAATTTAAAATTCAAAACAGTAATTATATGTAATAATTACCTAATTTTTCTTATATGAATAATTTCTCGTAATATAGAATAAGGTGACATTCTAAAAATATATATTACACATATGATTTATAATCGGTGAGTCTTGGCTCCCATCAGTGGGCATAATAAACCTAAACACAAAAATCTAGAGGCTGTTTTGAGAATTTTAGAAACAATTTAGGGGCAATATATATAATTTCTAAATTTTTTTATAAAAACAATAGGATAATTATATATATGTACTGTATAAAATCTAAAGTAAGCTCCATACATCCCATTAAGATCCCTCACTAATTATAATTTAAACCAAATAAATGAGCATATGATTAAGGATGCAAATTTGAATGGATCGGATTAATATATGACCGACTTGTATTCTGTATCACAAAAAATATGCGTTCAAATCATTGTTCTAAATAGCGTATAGTGGTATGTGGCATATGGTCTATTTTTATAGCGGATTGCAATAGCGGGAGTTATAACCCCGCTATAATCTTATAATAGAAAATTAAAAATTAAACCAGCATAAATAAAAATACTTTTTATTTTTTGAGGAATTATAAATAAAGATACTACTTTTGCAGGATTTGTAGGACCCGTGCGAAAAGTATACATTCATGCTGAAACTTTTGATTTTTGGTACCGTTGTAAAATTTGAGGTTGACATGCTATAAAAGAAAAAAAAATCATAAGAATCGGAACCATTTTTTTTCAATTTCTAGGGTTAGAAATTAATTAAATCAATAAATTCATTATTTCATCCATTTTAAGAATAAATCAATTTAACTAATTCAACGATTTTAGAAAAGTGTTCAATTTTGACCAATTAATGACATTTATTCATTGATTTTCTTCAATTATAAAACTAATTTCATGAAAGGGGAAAAGAATAAAGAAAAAGGAGTAGAAATGGACTTACTTGAAGAAAGGGGAAGAGAATGATCCGCCGGAATCTGCTATCTTCCGCCGCCCTGCTATCTCTGTCGGAATTTGCCATCACGAGGTCTAGGGTTTGTGAGAGAGGAGGTCGTTGGAAAAGCATGTGCATGAAGGTCAATTTGGGTGTTGGGCGAAATAGTATAGGGGTTCGATTTACGGATCGAGTTCAAACCCGCAATCGAGAACGCTATAGCGCCGCTACGGACCGCAATTAGCCCGTTATAGTGCCACAATTTAAATCATTGGTTCAAATAAAACTAATATGTTTTCGGCTACATACGGGATACAAATATAGATAGTTTTATTTAGATCCTGATACGAAATCAATTTGGCTATAGGATACGAATACATATAATATATGTATCCAAATAAGTTGTCATTCAAATTTTACCTATTTTCGGATATTTCATTCGATATCAAATACAGATATAAATATTTATGCAGATATAGATATAAATATTTGGTGTTTTGTCATGTTTGAAAAAAATTCGGATAGCTTCCACACACATACACACACACACACACACATATATATATATATATATATATATATATATATATATATATATATATATATATATATATATATATATATATATATTATTTGTTTTTTGTTATTTCCAAATTTCTTATTTTTAAATAGTAGGTGAGAGTCTACTAAAGACTTTCATCAATAATAATAAAAAAAGAGATTACAAGATTCTTGCCACATAACATTCGATGTAATTCAAAGGCTAAATCCGTGACGCTCAAACCATGCGTGTTGTCCAAACGCCTTTAAACCAGTTACTGTCCTAACCAATTTTCCGTCCGTCAAGCATGTCTAGGTCAGATCATGCGGAAGTCATCTACCGCACACACAATCGGTCTCTACCGAAATTCTCAACAACCCGTTCTCGTCTTCTTAGGCCGGATAAATCACAAGCGCCGAAAGTACGAACGCCTCTACCGGTATCCACACGAACATTCTTAAAATGGGAAGAAGAACCTAAAAGGCGTTTGGACAACACGCATGGTTTGAGCGTCACGGATTTAGCCTCTTGCACAAGAAAACTCATTTTCTTCTTTTTATTTTAGCTCACAAAAGATGTATAATTCCTCTCATATAATCGCACTCTTTCATTTTGTCGTACAAAAAGAAAGCACCTTTCATAATTTTGTCATACAAATTAGAAAGGATACGATTTTCTCTCTTTTGTCTCATAATAGAGAATGTGAAATAATGAGAGAAAGAATGATGTGTTGTTCTGAATTTTGGAGCCCTCTATATCTTTATATAGGGGTGAAGAGTTATGTCTCTTTACACTAAAATATATGTATGACATCACTCATTATTATCCATATGCCATCATCTAGGCTTTTTAAGATTACATGATCTTTTGTCCTCATAGTCTTTATATACATATATATCACATCTTATCATATAAGATGACAATATATTTTGTGACATTCTTATGCAACTCATCATATAAGTCGTTAGGATTTTCTGTGCCCGTTTTCAGTTTGTTCTTTGTGTGTGACCTTTTAGGTTCACTTAATGTTGGCAATAGACTTGACAGTCTAGAAATCATGAGCGGACTCTAGCAAGTCATCATGACTACCCAATTTAAGTGAATATCGGTGATCTGATTTACCTAATCAACAATCACATATTTAGTCTCTTTGTCACGCGATATCTATATCGATCATAAGACATGTAATTCGTCATCCTTATATAAATCGATTAATATTTCTTGACCCCAAATTAAACTGAACAAGAACAAATGACATTAATAACTCTTATTAATTCATTTGAGTATGGCCATACATTTCTTCAGTTCAATTCATTAAGAGGCCTAAAGATATCTCTCTCATGTATAAGAGGAACAAATCCCATCTTGATTGCACTCATCCCTCCACATGATTCATTACATACCTAATCATAACCGTTTTGACTATCCGATTAAAGGCAATGTTAGATTATATTAAAGTATAAAATTACTCATATTGGGAACCGAGACAATCTCAGGTCAAATGACCATAAATACTTTATGTTAAAAGAATCACTAATTTCGTAAAACATGTAGCGTTCTTATGGCGGGTCAGTCCAGTATATGGTCTCTAACATGCACCTACGTTAATGACTTGATAACTCTTTATCAATGATCAGTAAAATATGATCATTAGTCAACTAACATACTGACGTACATTTATAGCTTGTATATAAATATATATTTATATATATCCGCAAGGATATTTGCCTCCACAAATATCCTATAAATGACCAGGGATGATTTAGAATAGCATTCATAACACTTTATAGTTTTACTATCAAAGTCATGGATGTTACATGCGCAGCGGAACCTATGGATTTAACCCGCCCTAGGATCTACGTTAAGGGAATAAAAGTATGAGATTAACCATTAAAATTTATACCTTGGATCTTCCTAATCCGCGAGATGAAGAACGGATGTAGGTCTGAACTATTCTGACTCGCAACCGTCTCCTCCTTGAAGCTCGCCTCGCGAAGCTCCTTCCTGACGCTCGGCTCGAAGAAGTCCTTTTTGAAGCTCGGCTCGAAGAACTCCTTTTTAAAGCTTGGCTCGCGAAACTCTTACTTGAAGCTCGGTTCAAGAAACTCCTTCTTCTCCTTGGGATGAAGATAGATCGCTTGCTAGTTCTCAAGATAGAGAACCTCTACTCATATCCACGCGAACTTCATACGTACGGAATAACCGGACTTGGCTAGACAAGTCCGGAAATACTTTCCGAATATCTCTTAAAAGTTTCTCTCTCTTTTCTGTGTAGTAGATGACCTCTAAGGCTTCTAAGTTGTGTGTCAAGTAGAGAGACTCTGCCCTTCTATTTATACTAGAGAGAGAGGCGAACGATTGCTCATGGTGACCTCAGGTCGTAGGAACACGCACACTATTCATATGAGAATCACTAATGACATATACCATGCATATTCTCATAGTGTGGTCAGTCTAGGACGTGTTCTCTAGCACATACCTATATTCCAGGCTTGACATCTTTATGTCCATGATCAGTAGAACATGATCATCCAGCCTGCGAATATACTAGTGTGAATATGTAGCTTCTTACCCGAAGTATGTCTATCTCTATAAACATCGTACATATTACTAGGGACAGTTTAGAATGTCATTCGTTGATTCACAGTTCTACTATCAGAATCACGTATTCTGATGACGTGAACCCGAAGTGTCATTCTTGGTTAATATAAGAAATTTACATTCACAACCCATACACACAGATATATAAGAAACAACATTTATTGAATAAATAATAATGTCTTAATACATAATCCATTTCCTAGTACAAATAAATTTGGCCTAGGGCACTAATCATATAGTCTCCCACTTGCACTAGGCCAACTCTAAGCATCTTATGCCCATAGACCTACCATGACCCTCATGTTTCGCTTGCGGGAGTGGTTTATTTAATGGATCGGCGACATTGTCGTCCGATGGCACTCTACACATTTTAACATCACCCCTTTGTATGATCTCTCTGATGAGATGGAAGCGTCACAGTATGTGCTTGGACTTTTGGTGAGATCTCGGTTCCTTTGCTTGTGCGATCGCTCCATTGTTGTCACAATATAGATCCACTGGTTCCGAGGTACTCGAAACTACTCTTAGCTCCTCCAAAAAGTTCTTTATCCAAACATCTTCTTTAGCCGCTTCTACAGCGGCTATATACTCTGCTTCCGTTGAAGAATCTGCCACAATACATTGCTTGGAACTCTTCCATGTCACTGCGCCTCCATTTAGGCAAAATAAATAACCTGATTGCGATTTAAAGTCATCTGAGTCTGTCTGGAAGCTTGCGTCGGTGTAACCTTTTACAACGAGCTCGCTTTCCTGACCTCCATAGACTAGAAATAGGTCCTTAGTTCTTCGTAAGTACTTAAGGATTCTTTTAACAGCTATCCAGTGACTTTCACCTGGATTAGACTGAAACCTGCTTGTTGCACTCAATGAGTATGACACATCTGGTCTAGTACATATCATGCCATACATAATAAATCCTATAGCCGAGGCATATGGGATCTTAGTCATACGTCTTCATTCCTGCTCATTTGTAGGACACTGTGTCTTACTGAGAGACGCCATGTGACAAGGGCAAAAATTCTTTCTTAGATTCTTGCATTATGAACCGTTTCATGACCTTGTCTATGTATGTACTTTGACTCAGACCTATAAGCCTTCTAGATCTATCTCTATAAATCCTGATTCCTAGCACGTAGGAGGCTTCTCCTAGGTCTTTCATCGAGAAATTATCTCCCAACCATTTCTTGATGTTCAATAATGTTGGGACGTCATTTCCCATGAGTAATATGTCATCTACATGAGTAATATGCTCCCACTGAACTTCATGTAGACACAAGGCTCACCTTCACTTTTGGTAAAACCAAAACTTTTGATGACTTCATCAAAATGAAGGTTTCAACTTCGAGACGCTTTCTTCAATCCATAGATGGATTTCTGAAGCTTGCAAACCTTACCATAATTCTTAGGATCGACAAAACCCTCGGGTTGCATCATATGCACCTCCTCGGTCAGGTTTCCGTTTAGGAAAGCTGTTTTGACATCCATTTGTCATATTTTATAGTCATAATATGCAGCTATGGCTAATAGAATTCTGATGGATTTAAGCATAGCTACATGTGAGAAAGTTTCGTCATAGTCAATACCATGAACTTGTTTGAAATCTTTCGCCACAAGCCTTGCTTTGTAGGTTTGTACCTTTCCATCCACGTCAGTTTTTTTCTTAAAGACCCACTTACATCCGAGGGTCTTCAAGCCTTCGGATGGATCAATCAAGTTCCAAATTTGATTGTCTTGCATGGATTGCATCTCGGCTCTCATGGCCTCTAACAATTTTTGAGAGTCTGGACTCTTCATAGCATCTTGGCAGGACGTGGGTTCATCATCTATGAATGTCACACTATCATCATTAGACATGAGAAATCTGTATCTCTCGGGCTCATGACGAATCCTACTAGATCTACGTTGAGTCTGTTGTGTTTCAAGCTCACCAACTCCTTGAGAGCTTGTTTGTTCCTCGATCATAGATTCTGCAACTATAGGTGGGTCTCGAATTTCTTCGAGTTGTACTTTGCTCTCACTGCTTATCATAGAGACAAACTCTCTTTCCAAGAAGGTTCCATTACTAGCAACAAACACTTTGTTCTCCGATGGGTGGTAAAAGTAATATCCTTTAGTTTCCTTCGGATATCCCACAAATAGGCACCTGTCAGATTTGGGTCCAAGTTTATCGGGAAACTGACGTTTGAGTATTTATGAAGTTAACATATGAGTGACAAATGTAGCAAAAGTTGTTGCATTTTCTCAAGTAACTCATTTATTTACATTGTCTTTTTGGACTTATCGCCGACATAAATAATTATTATTTAATGTCGACAATAAATTTTGTATTATCTATAGTTCGAGTTTATCTATGAATGGTTATTAATTTATTATTGAGAATAATAATTTCACCATTCACAAATGTCAATTTTCTTTGGAAATGTTCCAATAGAAAAAATTACCTTTTGTGTTATATCGAACAAGATAATTATAAGTCTATCTATAACATTAATATTAAGAATTTAAATCTAGCATTGTCACTTGGTCTACTTAAATAAGATGAACATTTATTAAATCCATTAAGATGGATTTTCAAATTCATTTGATTTTGAATCATTTGAGACATGTATAACTTATTTATTAGACAAGATGACATAAACGTCTTTCACAAAGTAAGGTGAAAGCAAATTACTTATTGGCTCTCGTACATAGTGATGTATGTTCATCAATGAGTGAAGGTGCTAGAGAAAACTACTTCATCACTTTATTGAACCAATAAATTTGAATATTTTGAAAAGTTCAACTAGTGATTGAGTCTGCAATTAATCAACTAGACTCTCAAGATGTTGAAGAGTCTGAGTATATAACATAAGTGTATTCATGTAGATATATTAGAATTTATCATAGGCCTAAAAAAAAAATATAGATTTTTTGTGTCTAATGATAAAAATTTCGTACTCATAGATGATGAGTCCACATTCTACTAATAGACTATGATGAGTCAAGGCTCAAATGGTTAGAGACTTTGAAAGTTGAGATGTAATCCTTGTCAGACAATTAATTTTTGAATTTGATTGATCCATCAGATGGAAATACGGTTTTAAAAGAAAGACCGACATGGATAATGTGCAAACATATAATGCATGATTTGTGGTTAAGTTAAACTCATAGTATAGACTATGATAATATTTTTCCAAGTCATCATGTTTGTGTATTTCAGAATATTCTTGGGCATATGTTCATAGTATGATTCTAAAAGATGCCAAGTGGATGTCAAGACATTGTTTCTTAATAGAAACATATGAAAGTATGTATATGATACAACTTGAGAGTTTTGTCTATCCTAAAAAAGAAAAATTTGAAAAGAGTTTGCAAGTTGCATAAATTCATTTATGAATTAAAGCAAACATCTCTAGGTGAATATTTATTGTTTGATGAAATAACCAAACAGTTTGGTTTTATCAAAAATTAAAGATAAATCTTATGTTGACAAGAAATTCAGTGGGAGCATAATTACATATGATGTGAATTAAGTGTAATAAGCACACATAAGTTTAATCTTAGTGAAAGTCACTAAATAATAATCAAGAGTATGATTATATACTTGAGAAGGATAAAGTATTCTTCTTAGATTATGGTGGACATAAAAAATATGCAAAGTATTTGCATATGACAATGTTTGATAATCCATTTAAGAACCCAATCCCTTAAATGATGGTGATAATGTTAGGTCAACTGGTATGTGATACCACATAGATCAATGCGTATGAGATACTTGGTTGATTTAGTCCAGTGCAAGTGGGAGATTGATGGTGTTATGCCCTAGGCCAAAGTGTTTGTGACCTAGATGATAGATTGTAATAACAAACATAATATTTATTCTAAGATATTTCATATAATATGTGCGTATAGGTTATTTTAATATAATTAAAATAGACCATGAATATGCAATTCAGCTTTATGTCATCCAAGTGCGTGACTTTGATAGTAAAACTATAAAGTGTTATGAATGTTATTCTAAATCGTCCCTGGTCATTTATAGGATATTTGTGGAGACAAATATACTTGTAGATACATATAAATATATATTTATATACAAGCTATAAATGTACATCAGTATATTAGTTGACTGATGATTATGTTTTACTGATCATGGATAAATAGTTATCAAGTCATTAACATAGGTATATGTTAGAGACCATATACTGGACTGACCCGCCATAAGAATTCTACATGTTTTACGTCATTAGCGATTCTTGTAACATAAAGTATTTATAGTCCTTTGACCTGAGATTGTCTCGGTTCCCAACATGAGTAATTTTATACTTTAATATAATCTAACACTGCCTTTAACTGGGTGGTCATAACGGTTATGATTAGGTATACAATGAATCATGTAGAGGGATGAGTGCAATCAAGACGGGATTTGTTCCTCTCATAAATGAGAGAGATATTTTTAGGCCTCTTGATGAATTGAACTGAAGAAATGTATGGCCATACTCAAATGAATTAATAAGAGTTATTAATGTCATTTGTTCTTGTTGAGTTTAATTTGGGATCAAGAAATATTATGTGATTAATATAAGGATGGCGTAATACATGCCTTATGATCGATATAGATATCGCGTGACAAAGGGACTAAATACGTGATTGTTGATTAGGTAAATCGGATCACCGATATTCACTTAAATTGGGTAGTCATGATGGCTTGCTAGAGTCCGCTCATGATTTATAGACTGTCAAGTCTATTGCCAACATTAAGTGAACCTACAGGGTCACACACAAAGAACAAACTGAAATGGGCGCAAAAAATCCTAGCGACTTATATGATGAGTTGCATAAGAATGTCACAAAATATAATATCATCTTATGTGATAAGATGTGATATATATGTATATAAAGACTATGAGCACAAAAGATCATGTAATCTAGAAGAGTCTAGATGATGGCATATGGATAATGATGAGTGATGTCATACACATCTTTTAGTGTGAAGAGACATGACTATTCACCTCTATATAAGGACATAGAGGACACCAAATTCACAATATAGACCACATCATTCTTTCTCTCATTATTTCTCATTCTCTTTTGTGAGACAAAAGAGAGAAAAATATATTTTCTCATTTGTGTGACAAAGTTACGAAAGGGTGCTTTACTCTTTGTATAACTACGAAAGGGTGCCATCTTTTGTATGACAAAATGAAAGGGTGCGATTATATGAGAGGAATTATATACATCTTTTGTGAGATAAAATAAGAAGAAGAAAAAGAGTTTTCTTATGTAAGAGGAAAACAAGGTACTAGCATATATATTGTTCTTCTTCCCGTTTTAAGAAGTTTGTTCGTGTGGACACTGGTAGAGGCGTTCGTACTTTCGGCGCTTGTGATCTATTTGGCCTAAGAAAATGAGAATGGTTGTTGAGAGTTTTGGTGGAGGCCGATTGTGTGTGCGGTAGATGACTTCCGCACGATCCGACCTAGACGGCCTAGACGGACGTAAAATCGGTTAGGACGGTAACCGGTTTAGAGACGCATGGACAACAAACATGATTTGAGCGTCACGGATTAAGCGTAATTCGAAAGGTATCTTTAAGATTTATTTTTTTGAATTAACCGATATGCACGGATCCTCGGATTGGTTTTGGACGAAATTTTTGTTTTTCCGCTGCGTTATGCACGTCTGAAACCCAACATTTATAACCATCCAAAGCTATACTAGAAATAGAAATAATAATTCTGCTCATAGCAGGTACAAAATAACAATTATTAAGTACTAATACAAGTCCACTAGGCAAAGTCAATAAATAAGTTCCTACGGCTAATGCAGCAACTCTTGCTCCATTTCCCACACGCAGGGTCGACTTCGCCCTTAGCTAATCTTCTACTCCTTTGTAGTCCTTGCACATCATTACAAATGTGAGTACCACATCCGATATCCAATACCCAAGATTTAGGAGTAAGTGAATTAGTTTCAATAACAAAAATACCTAAAGCGGGAGTCACGCTACCCTTCTTGATTTTGTCCTGATAGAGTTTGCAATTTCTCTTCCAATGGTCAACCTTGTTGCAATGGAAGAAAACTCCCTCCTTGTCTTTCTTGATCTTAGGTTTAGGCAACACCTTGCCTTTACCCTTGCTCTTGTTCCCGGTCTTCTTATCCTTCTCCTTGTGAACCATTAGGACATCTTTGACAATATTTGTCTTCATGTCCTCCTGTGCGTTCTTAAGCATCCCATGCAACTCGGTGATGGATTTCTCCATTTGATGCATATTATGGTTCATGATGAATTGCTTAAAACTAGGAGGCAACGACCCGAGAATTATGTCAACAACCAATTCTCTGTTCATAGCTGAACCAAGCCTCTCCAATTGATCAAGATAGCTCTTCATCTTAAGTACATGAGCACTCACAGATGAACCTTCAGCCATCTTCGTGTCGTCAGAGAGACGGTCGCTTTGTAGCGCTAAACTTATATCATCAAAGTATGTGACTTTGATAGTAAAACTATAAAGTATTATGAATGATATTGTAAACCGTCCCTGATCATTCATAGGATGTTTGTGAGACAAACATACTTTATGATAAGCTATAAATGTACATCGGTATGTTAGTTGACTGATGGTCACATTTTACTGATCATGAATAAGAGTTATTAAGTCATTAACGTAAGTATATTTTTGAAAACCATATACTGGATTGACCTACCGTGAGAATACTACATGGTTCGTGTCATTAGTTATTCTCAGTAAAGAATGTATCTGTAATCCTTAGACTTGAGATCATCTCGGTTTCCTACATAAGAAATTTTATACTTTAATATAATCTAACATTCTCTTTAATCGGGCTGTCATAAAGATTATAATTAGGTATATAATGAATTATATGGAGGAAAGAGTTTAATTAAGGTATGATTTGTTCCTCTATTAAATTGAGAGAGATATCTTTAGGCCTCTTGATGATTTGATTGAAGAAACGCACGGCCGTGCTCGAGAGAATTAATAAGGAGTTATTAATGTCATTTCATGTTCAATCAAATTCGGTGTCAAGAAATATTTATCGACCAACGTAAGGTTGACACATACCATGCCTTATGGACGATATAGATATCGTGTAACAAAGGGATACAATGCATGAACATAAATTAGATTTGATCGAATCATCCATTCTGAAGCTCGGAGGTCATGGTCGCTAGCATGAGACAAGCTATCTCCGTGTCGTCCTTAACGTATTTAGCATACGCATCTCGGGCAGCCCTTGTGGCTCCCTGTTCTGGTTCATCTGGGTAAGCCTCTTCTATGACATAAAGTTTATTGTCAGCCTTGAGAACAATTCTCAGGTTTCTAAACCAGTCAAGGAAGTTAGACCCATTGAGCTTATCCTTCTCAAGGATAGATCGCAAATTCAACCCAGTTGAATTATTATTTGCCATTATTCTACAAGTTAAAATGTAAAGTATCATTATTATTTATTAATTGGGGTTGTCATGTTTTGGTGTTTCTTATATTGTACTCCTACTATTTTTCTTCAAATCAACCACCTTCAATAGTATTGATTCAGAAACTTCAAATGAATGAGGTTTCATAGTGAGTCAAGATCCGTATTTCATTGAGTATTATGTGCGCTTTGGCGCAACCCTTAATACACAACTATTTAGGTAGGAACACTTCCAATTGTATCATATACAACTCTTCCCTTTTATGGAATGAGCATCATATGCCCGGTGTATTATTCCATCTTGTGCCCTGAACCAAAGTCTGACTTGCTTGCTCAGTTAAGTTTAACCATGTATGATTAACAGCAAAATAGAGTCTAGCACACTCAGCTTTGGCATGACCCATGCTGGACGCCATTTCCGGCATACCCTCCTTTACAAAGACAATCCTCCACATGCTCAGCTTTGGCATGACTCACATGGAAGACTGTCTAAGTACTGAGAGCTTCAGTGACATGGGGGCCAACTTCCTTACTTAACATTCCGAAGGATTTTATTTTAGATTTATAAATATAAACATCACATAAACTAAGTTAAATATGGTATGAGCCTAATCCTCACGAGTAATCATGGGGTTCCTAATTCTAGATCTATCTCTAGATTGTAGAAGTAATCTTCAACGAACCCTTCGTTGTGTGTGCGAAGATACAATGCCATCTTCCGAAGATTGCGCCAAGATCTCTTGCCTTGAAGTCTTGAAATAATATCTATCGTAACAACTATCCTATTGCTAGAAAAGGTAATTTACAAATTTAGACAACTCACAGGTTGCCAATAGTTACAACTTTGGACATCTCATTGGTTGCCATAAATATTAAATAAAGTTACAAGCATTCACACACAAGATTACATCACAGAATAATCACAGATCTAAATCTCATACCATATTTGTATATTTATATTCCATGTATAACAAAAATTAGGGTTTCTCGCAAAATCAGCATTATTCCGTTGGGAACGGAACTGTTCCGTTCTAAACAACACTGTTTTGTTCTCAACGGAAGTACTCCATTCTCAACGGAGATGTGCTGGAAATTCGTATTTTCTTTTGTTTTAGTTCCGTTTTCAAAACGGATTTCGAAAAACTATTTTTCGAAACTCCAGAAAATCATAATATCTAATATTATATTCCTAGAAACTATTTCCGTGATGTTTCGAAATAATATTTTCAAAACCCTAAAATTTATTATACTAGAATTTACTAAATTTTAAATATGTAATCGACGATTATTTCTTTAACGAATGCTCTGATACCACTATTGGGAAATCCATAGCCATGTACGCTACAATGCCCAGCGGAACCTATGGATTTAACCCGTCCTGGGATCTACGTTAAGGGAATAAAAGTACGAGATTAACCATTAAAATTTATACCTCGGATCTTCCTGATCCGCGAGATGAAGAACGGATGTAGGTCTGAACTTTTCTGACTCACAACCGTCTCCTCCCTGAAGCTCGACTCGAAGAACTCCTTCTTGAAGCTCTACTCGAAGAACTCCTTCTTAAAGCTTGGATCGTGAAACTCTTACTTGAAGCTCAGCTCGAGAAACTCCTTCTTCTCTTAGGGATGAAGATAGATCACTCTCTAGTTCTTGAGATAGAGAACATCTACTCGTATCCATGCGAACTTCAGATGTACGGAATAACCGGACTTGGCTAGACAAGTCCGGAAATACTTTCCGAATATCTCTCAAAAGTTTCTCTCTCTTTTCTGTGTAGTAGACGGCCTCTAAGGTTTCTAAGTTGTGTGTCAAATAGAGAGACTCTGCTCTTTTATTTATACTATAGAGGGAGGCAAATGATTACTCAGTTACCATTGCCAACGGAACTATTCCGTTGCGAACGGATTAGGTATTTCCATAACGGAATACTTGGCAGCTAAGGTTATTACAGTTTCCATGTATATTCCATTGGGAACGGAACTATTCGGTTGCCAACGGAATGGTACTGTTTTGTTCAATCAATTATCCAACAATTGATTATTTCGTTCACCAATTTATACATCATATGTATAATTGTTTTTGAGGCATATTCGTCCTGTACGAATGAAGTTCATTGTGTGACCGTGTAGGTTCCATTTAACGTTGGCAATGATCTTCTAAAGATCGTAAGTCATGAGTAACCTCTAGACTGATGTCATGACTACCCATGTTAAATGAAATGATCAGCGATCATAAACCTATCTGAATATACATTTGCTAATTCCTTTTGTTCTATGATATACGTCTTGATCACAAGGCACGGTAATATGTCATCCTTGAGTTTGATCAAAGTCTCTTTCCTGATCGAGAATTAGACTGAGTAAATATAAAATGACATTAACAACACATCTTAATCCATTTTGAGCATGGACATGCATTTCCTTCAGTCCTAGTTCATCAGGGGCCCCAGAGATATCTCCCTCATGACGAGAGGAACAAATCCCATCTTGGTTACTCACATTCCTCGTCATGATTTAGTGCATACCTAATGATGACCCTAATGATCACCCCATTATGGATGACGTAGGATCATATTAAAGTATGCAGTTTCATATACAGGAATCCGTGGTGACCTCAGGTCGTAGGAACAAGTATACTATTCATATGAGAATCACTAATGACATATACCATGCATATTCTCATAGTGTGGTCAGTCTAGTATGTGTTCTCTAACACATACCTATATTCTAGACTTGACATCTCTATGTCCATGATCAACAGAACATGATCATCCAGCCTGCGAATATACTAGTGTGGATATGTAGCTTCTTACTTGAAGTATGTCTATCTCTATAAACATCTTACATATCACTGGAGACAGTTTAGAATGTCATTCCACTACAACAATATTCATATACGTGAGATTTATTTTAGAGCATTCACATATATACCACTGTTAACTCTTGAAAATCTAGCATTAAATATTTATTCCCACTGTCTTATTAGTAAACCTAGCACTTCACATTAAATTTTGAGAAACAATATATAACGACATTTGAGTTGAAGTCCTCCTGAATGATAATAGATCCAATATTCATTAATGCCCCAAAATATAACTTGAGTTGCAATAACTAATATTGTATATTAGGACCATGAATAAATTTTAATATTTAGTTTGCCTTTTTATTTTCATTTTCTCTCTCGTCGGATTTCAATTCACACTCCGCGGGAATTTGAAAAATCCGATCAGATTTGGAGGCAACAACGTGAAGCCCCAATGTATATTTCGTGCCTGGGGAGAGGTTCTGCCTCCTTATTTTCATTTTCCCTCCCCAGCGACTCACTCACCCAAATACAAACATAATAGATATTTTGTGCTCTCCAGCCTCTCCCCCAAAAACCTAGAAATTTGGTCCTCAATCTTCGTAAACAAAACCCCCCCCCTCCTCTCTCTCTCTCGATTGGTTTAAGAGGCCATGAGGTCGCCATCCCGTCCTATACAAGGCTGAAGTCGTGCATCTCTGACATTTATTACGATTTATACGGGCTCTCAAAGCTCCGTCTCCCAATTCCTCTCTACATTCGGCTGCCCTTCATATCGCCTCCCTCCACACAGCTCCACGACTTCTCTTCAAATCGCCTCCCTCCAAGCTGCACGCAAATGTTAAGCTGCCAGAGAAGAGCGAGTTGAAGTCACCATAAAAGGTACTTGGTCTCAATCTCTTTCTCAATCTTCTCTCTTGTAACCCTTTTCCTTTTTTTGATTAGTTGGTTTGTTAATTAGATTTGAAAGGTTTGATTTAAGGCTTTTTGGATGAACCTAGATTTTGGAACCAGAGATTTTGTCTAATTTACAGTACAATTATTTAATTTCCTTTTCTTCCATCAATTTCAGTTGACAATTAATTTTCATCAAAAATACTTTCAGTTTCATAATTAATGTATGTATTGGTTAGATTGGTAAGCAAGAGTTCTTTTAGAATGAAAAATAATTAGATTCTTCATAAGGCGAAAAAATGGAAACATGAAAAAAAATCAATTTTTAGAAATTATTGTTACAAAATGGACCGAAATCAGCTCAGCGGTTTTGTGAATCATTCTTTCTGAATAGTTATATTATTATTGATTGCTTCATTTACAAATAAATAACTAATAGTAAAAACATATTTCGGTATTTCAAGATGAAATTGCCTAAAGAAATTGTGGTACTAAACTGCTAATATACACAGTACATAATTTCATTTTTTCGTAGGTATTTGTGCAGCATAGTTCAAAAAATGAAAAGGGTGATATCTGGTTCTCTAATCCAAATATGTCATTTAACATAAATGCATGGTATTCTCTCTAATTAAGGTTATTGTGTTTAAATTACATTAATATAACTGAGAATAAGTAAATCACCTTTTTTTCAACTTTTGGTTTGCAGTCATTTTGTCTAAAACAACATTTTTTAATCAACTATAGTCTCTGTATACTCCATATTATTATTTGGGGACCAGTGGTTATCAAACATCAGATGGGTTTCATGAAATTCGTTTATATATATATATATATATATATGGATCCGGATCAGGTTACCTCCTCTTTATACCTTCCTTTATACCCTCCTATCATAACCATTGATATGAATGAGATGAGAGGCTCAGATTTTAACATTTTGAAAGCAGAAAAAAAGAAAGAAAAAATCCCTTCATCTCCTTCAGACCCATAGGTCTCTCTCTCTCTCACTCTGCGCCTCCTTCCTCTCCCTCAAGACGCACATACGCATCCCCTCTCTCTCGCCGCTCAACTTGGTCCCCCATTTTAAGGCCGACAAGCTCTTCGTCCTTCTCTCTCCGGTGGTTCTGGTTTCTCCGCCTCGCTCAAACACACGACGCCACGCGCCCCAATCATAGCCTCCCCCAATCCGGCCCTTGAACTCTCGACTACCCTCAGCTCCAGCCGCTCTCGACGCACGACCTGGACTGACGATAATCCTCTCAAACTTTAATCTTCATTTTGAGAGTAAAAATTTGTTTTCTTTTAGATTTTTTTATACTTAGGGTTTAAGCCCCATTTTACTGAAAGTTTCTGTTTTTAGGTTTTAATTAGCAACAATTCTTTTAGGGTTTAGTTCAGCCCTAATTTACTGAATTTTTAGAATTTAGGTTTCAATTGGCAATAATTTTCCTGTTTTGGGTTAAGTCACAATTGAGGATTAATTACACTATTGAGTATTCAATTACGTAACAATTTTAATCTCGATTTCATTTTGAGGTGGTCCAGTTAAGGAAACATAAATAAATTCTTGTATTTACACTAACATAAATAAATTCGTTTATTTACACTATAATAGAGTTGAGGGGGGGAGTTTCATCAACAAATGGGGCATACGCATTATGAGAGCCAAGGTGCAAGACGATTTACACTAGAAGAGTTGGAACAAGCAACAAAAATTGTTAAGTGGTTAGAATTTTAGATTAGTAATTCTTTTTTTATAGTACATTAGTAATTATTTTATTTATATATTTTGATGCATTTGTGTATTTTTGTATTTTTGAATGGAAGCTTTTAAGGATCTCAAGAATATTGATGACCCCTTGGCGATCAAGGATGAGAAGCTTTATATGTGTCAAAAGTGTTATGATGAAATTGGGCTGCTGACTTGTAAAAGTCATAGTTTATGTAGGGAAAAAAGGAATGGAAATATGGTTGTATTGTATTTTAGAAATTTGATGATGGATTTTGTTCAGTTTTTGTGGCCTTTTTTGAGAGTATTTTGAGGGGTTTATGGTTTAACAAGTAGATGAAAGGAAAGAAGGTTTAGTTTAGTTGGTACTTACTATTTTCACATTTTTGTTCCTCTTTTTATTTTGTTTTGCATTTTGTTTATAGAAACCTTAATCTTTTCTGAATAAAAAGTGCTAGAATAGAACCTTTTTAGCAAGGTCCTTCTCCTAAATAAATGTTAGGTTATTACTTAATTTTTTTTAGTTTAATTTAATTTAGTTTATTTTTTTTTTCCAAGAAAGGCATGTAGGTCATGTAAGAATGCAAATTTTTTGACATGTAAGCCATGTAAGCCCACGAAAATAGAGAAAAAAACCCCAAATAGTCTAAATTAGCTTAATCATATATAACACAAATTCTACAAAAATGCATACATTACACATAAGCCACTAAAATATTACGAAACCTTAGAATTGGCTAAATCACACATAAGTCCACAAAAGTAATACCAAATCATACATAAATTTATAAATGGTACCTTATTGCACATAGACCTAAAATTTGGCTAAATCACAAAATATTCAACAATCTAATTTCAAACCACCCAAAAACCCTAGAAAACACACACAATGCATATAAGTCCACGAAAATAACCAAAATAAACATAAACTAATAAAATTGCATATAAGTACCCCAAAAATATCAAAATACACACAACACCATTCAATCTCTATTTTTCCAATTCTCGCTTTTTTCAATGGACAATTTCTAGTGTCATGTCCAGAACCAATAGCTTTGCAATATTTACATTGCCTTTTCTTCTCTCGTTGCTAACTCAAGTTTACTTTTCCATCTACCTGAGCTATTTTCTCTTTTTCTCCCCTTAGTTTGTGAAATATTTGGATCATAAATCACAATTTCAGCATCAACTTGAGATGAATCAGTAGCTTCCATTTCATCAACTTGAGATGAATCAAAAGCTTCGACTTCCGTATCAACTTGAACAATAGGAGGGGGCACATTTGAAGAATGAGACACATCTTCCGAAAGCACATCTTCCACCTTGCTATGTATATCTTTCAAACCATCCATAACAATCCGATAACACCTACTCAATTGTGTGGAGACACTAACTTGTGTGGCCACACATGCCAATTTAGTCGATTCTTGAACGATATGACTAAATATTAACGCGGCCGATGAATTATCATCATTTTGCATCAACCCTTCTTCACAATCTATTTTTAAAAACTTGTTAGCCTTTTTCATCCATCGTGGTAGAACAAAATGAGCCGGTATTGTGTAAACATCGTAATGATGGAGCACCTTCAACACATGTCTGCACAATATTCCAACAAACTCGAAGTTTTGGCATTCACACGAACCCTCGTGTGTTTGTAAATTTAATATGACCGTGAACTTTTCAACTTTATTCTTATTTGACCCAATAATAAAAGATTTAGTTCCATCCC
>JAJHPC010000001.1:3552976-3705476 GCA_024447665.1 Juncus inflexus | reverse complement strand
AACCTTTAAGTGAACCCATTGGTCATAACTCTTTAGACACAACCTTTTGACGCATCCCTTGGATGTGATATTTGGATCGTATCCTTGGTTGCACCCGTTGGTCGCAATTCTTGGACTCAACCTTTGGATCATATCCCTTGGCGTCATCTTTTGGACACAACTTCTGGATCACATCCATTCATTGCATCTTTTGATCGCATCTTTTGGACATAACTTTAGGATCGCATCCTTGGTCATATCCTTTGGTCGCATTCTTTGGATGCAACTCTTGGATCATATCCATTAATCGCATATTTTCCATTAAGTATATTCAACACGTGAATACTCTATATGCAAGCCTTACAATTATAAATCAAAATTATAAATGATATCTAAATAGTATATATCGTATATATACCATCTCAATTTAACCAAAACACGCAGGTCGCTCTGATACCACTGTTGGATTTTGGACGTGCATAACGCAGCGAAAAAATAAAAAATTCTGTCCAAAACTAATTCGAGGATCCGTGCGTATCGGTTAAATTAAAGAAATAAAACTTAAAGATACCTTTCGGATTACGCTTAATCTGTGATGCTGAAACCATGCGTGTTGTCCGAGCGCCTTTAAGTCGATTACTGTCCTAATCGATTTTCCGTCCGTCAAGTCTGTTTAGGTCAGATCATGCGGAAGCCATCTACCGCACACACAATCGGACTCTACCGAAATTCTCAACAACCCGTTCTCGTCTTCTTAGGCCGGATAGATCACAAGCGCCGAAAGTACGAACGCCTATACCGGTATCCACATGAACATTCTTAAAATGGGAAGAAAAACAATATATATGCTAGTAACTTATTCTCCTCTTGCACAAGAAAACTCATTTTCTTCTTATTTTATCTCACAAAAGATGTATAATTCCTCTCATATAATCGCACTCTTTCATTTTGTCATACAAAAAGAAAGCACCCTTTCATAATTTTGTCATACAAATTAGAAAGGATAATATTTTCTCTCTTTTGTCTCATAAAAGAGAATGTGAAATAATGAGAGAGAGAATGATTTGTTGTTCTGAATTTCAGAGCCCTCTATATCCTTATATAGAGGTGAAGAGTTATGTCTCTTCACACTAAAAGATGTGTATGACATCACTCATCATTATCCATATGCCATCATCTAGGCTCTTCTAGATTACATGATCTTTATTGCTTAGTCTTTATATACATATATATCACATCTTATCATATAAGATGACAATATATTTTGTGACATTCTTATGCAACTCATCATATAAGTTGCTAGGATTTTCTGTGCCGTTTTTCAGTTTGTTCTTTGTGTGTGACCCTGTAGGTTCACTTAATGCTGGCAATAGACTTGACAGTCTATAAATCATGAGCGGACTCTAGCAAGTCATCATGACTACCTAATTTAAGTGAATATCGGTGATCTGATTTACCTAATAAACAATCACATATTTAGTCTCTTTGTCATGCGATATCTATATCGATCATAAGGCATGTAATACGTCATCCTTAAATAAATTGATTAATATTTCTTGATCCCAAATTAAACTAAATAAGAACAAATAATATTAATAACTCTTATTAATTCATTTGAGTATGGCCATACATTTCTTCAGTTCAATTCATCAAGAGGCCTAAAGATATCTCTCTCATTTATGAGAGGAACAAATCCCGTCTTGATTACACTCATCCCTCCACATGATTCTTTATATACCTAATCATAACTGTTATGACTACCCGGTTAAAGGCAGTGTTAGATTATATTAAAGTATAAAATTACTCATGTTGGGAATCGAAACAATCTCAAGGTCAAAGGACCATAAATACTTTATGTTACAAGAATCGCTAATGACATAAAACATATAGCGTTCTTATGGCGGGCCAGTCCAGTATATGGTCTCTAACATGCACCTACGTTAATGACTTGAACTCTTTATCCATGATCAGTAAAACATGATCATCTGTCAACTAACATACTGATGTACATTTATAGCTTGTATATAAATATAAATTTATATGTATCCGTAAGTATATTTATCTCCACAAATATCCTATAAATGACCAGGGACGATTTAGAATAACATTCATAACACTATATTGTTTTACTCTCAAAGTCATGCACTTTGATGACATAAAGCAGAATTGCATATTCATGGTCTATTTTAATTATATTAAAATAATCTATATGCACATATTATATGAAATATCTTAGAAAAATTATAATGTTTGTTAATTCAATTCGTCAAGCTAGGTCACAAACACTTTGGCCTAGGGCATAACACCATCAATACTTCCATGCCTTTTGATCAAGACATATATCGTAGAACCAATGGAATAAGTTAATGTCTATTCAGATAGGTTTATGATCGCTGATCATTTCATTTAACATGGGTAGTCATGACATCAGTCTAGATGTTACTCATGACTTACGATCTTTAGAAGATTGTTGCCAATGTTAAATGGAACTTACACGGTCACATAATGAATTTCATTCATATGGGATAAAAATACCTTAAAACAGTTATACATGAGATGTTTAAATTGGTGAACAAAATAATCAATCATTGAATGATTGATTGTGAAAAATAGAACACTTCCATTCTGAATGGAACGTCCCAGTTTCTTGGCAGCCGGATTTTCACAGTTTTGGAAACTGTATTCCCTTATGAACGGAAGGGTTCCGTTGGAATATACGCAGAAAACTGGATTTTCAGTTATGATAACCGAGTAATCGTTCACCTCCCTCTCTAATATAAATAGAGGGGCAGACCCCTTCTATTTTACACACAATTCTTAAGGCTTAGAGACCGTCATGATATAGAAATAGAGAGAGAGTTTTCTGAGGTAAATTCAGAAATTATTTTCAGACTTGTCTAGTTGAGACTGGTTATTCCGTATGTCCGAAGTTCGCGTAGATACTAGTAGAGATCTCCTACTTTGGAGATAAGTGAGCTATCAAGTTCTTCATCCCTAGGAAGAGCAAGGACATTCACGGAGTCGAGGTTCAGGAAGGAGGAAGTCACTAATCGGAATCGTTCAAATGTACATTAGTTCTCTATCTCGCGGATCAGGAAGATCCGAGGTATAAATTTTAATAGCTTAATCTCGTACGTTTATTTTCTTTTTGATGATCTGGAAGGTTGAACCTGCATGTTATCCTGTGAATGTAATGTACATGGCTACGGATTCACCAATAACCTTAACCCTAATTCCTCTTCTTTCAGGCACTAATAAGACTTCCTTGTAGGAGTTGTGCTAAACCCTTGCAATGAGTTTCCCCAAAATTCATTGAATTCAGAACTCGCACAATAGAAAGATTACACAATAAACAATAGAGGATCGATGCACAACGTGTTTAACTCCTCAAGTTGTTGCTACTACTAATCCACTCAATTTCACCAACTCCTTATAATTTATAAACAAGGATGGTTGTAATGCTCAAAAATATATATTCAATCTCACTAAGTCCTATAGCGCGACTCTATTTTATGAGTGTTTTCTCTTGAAATCATGCTGAAATTGTGCGTGCGTGCGTCGGCCAGAAGTTTCTTCTTCTTCCCATCGAGAGAGAGAAGAAGCCAGTCCTTAATGAGCGTCTCACGAGATGGTAAGAGGAAGAGAAGGGCAAAAGGCTAAAATGTGTCGTTCTCTGCTTGATGATTTTTAAAACAATTTCGTAATTACTAATCGCATTTTGAGTATGATGTATAAGTTCAGATAATTCAAGTTCAAGCGATAAAGGAAAGAAAAGTTAATTGAGATGGACATAAAACGATCAACTCAAAATATGTGGAAGATGTTGAGTTCTTCCTCAAAGCAATCAAGTTTTGGAGGTTTCTTCAAGTGCTTCTTCTAGTAAAAGTCTTTATTTTTGGAGTATTTTAAGTTCTATATTTATAAAGAGAAGTAAAAGTATTTGTTTTTGGAGTATTTCAAGTTCTACATTTATAGAGAGAATTCCTGTCAAAATTGTTTAAAATTTAGTTTTGTCTTGGGCCTGTCAATTTAAGTCCAGTTCTGAATGGAACTATTCTGTTCCTCAAAATTTGGTTCTGACTTGGACTGTGATTTTAAGTTCCGTTCGGAACGGAACAGTTCAGTTCCGAACGGAATATTAGATTTATAGCCTTTTGTTTTGATTCTCAATTTATTTGCCTTCCTTATTTGAGTTCCGTTCGAACGGAACTGTTCAGTTCCGAACGGAACAATCTGTATTTCCTTTTTTGAGGGGATGCTATTTCCTCCTTTAAAAGTGCTACCCAATCTGAAAGTCTTATCAGATTTTCAATATTCTAAAGCAAAAATTCTCTATTAAGTGTTCAACAAAATTACTGTAAATCTTGTATGAGATTAGGAGAGTTATTGAGCGTTTGTTTGTTGTTGGTTGTGATGGAAAGAAATCAATTGGAAGTTTTATTTCATCAATTCACTACGAGTGTCGTAAAGTGAGCGGTGATTCGAGTTTTGTAAAACACTATCCGATTAGTGAATCAATGAGCCAAAAGGAATACCCGGAGAGTAGCCACTTGTGAATGCAGCAAGGGCTGCTAGCGAGAAAGAGTGGTTATAGCATATGCAACTGCCTTGCCAAACTTCGTCAATAATTCTTGGTGTTCGGTATCTCTATATACTTTTCTATTATTTATCTTATTTCAATTATCTTTTTGTTTATTAATACAATCATCCGCCTAAAAGTCATAAAACACTAAAAGTCAAATCCACACTTCCGTACAAAATTAGACCTTTACATCCCTACCCCCATCCCCCCCCTACACACACACAACACCCCCTACAAGGCCCCAATCATTCAACAATTGGAATCAGAGCGAGAATATAGATCATTTCAGATTCAAATTTGAAATAACATTTATTTCGATCGATGGCGATGACTCCTCAAATCAACCGCCTTCAAATCACGTACCTGGAGAAACTCGATGGAAAGAACTGGAATCTTTTGAAAAAGGTGTATCATGAACGCCTTCAACCTTCATAGACTTCGACAAATAGTAGAGAATGGTTTACCGTAGAATTTGTAGCCAATAGCACCACCACTCATGCTGATACAACCAAAGACTATATGACACTTGACATCATGGCTCATAATCTCATTCCTACAAATATGATAAACACTTTATCTGTCATAACAGATGGTTGTCTTAATTCCCATCAAATGTGATGAGTACTCCTAAATCGATTTGAGAGAAACAGTCAAATGAAGAGGACCAAATTAATGGGACTCGAACAACAATTACACTCTTTTCGGATGATCGAAGGTGAATCTATCTAGAATATGTACACTTGTATGTCGCATATCCGAAACGGATTCACTGCTTTTGGAGAGATCCTAATAAATTCTCGAGTTGTAGGAAAATTGATCGAGGCAATGCCGCAAAGCTGGGATGCGCTTCGAGTTTCATTGGAGACGATGATGGTGACGCAAGAAATCAAGCCAAATGACCTAATTAGTTACTTCTAGAACTATGAAACCCGACTCAAGCAAATAGATTCTCAACCGACAACCGTAGCCATGACGGCAATCGATACACACGATGATGAGATGGAACTTCTTGTGAAATGATTCGGCGATTTATGAGAAATGGTTTAACGACAACCGTCAACACAACAACAAGAAGACATATTATTTCGAGTGCAACAAGATGGGACACACACTTGAAAACTGTTACATGCTTCATCCCGAGCTTGCGCCTTGGAATAAGAAAGAAGACAAGTGACGAGAAGAATGATACGATGATAGACGTGAGAAAAGATGAGATGACAAGGCAAATGACAAGAAGAAAAAATCGAGGAGCTACTCGTGTGACTCTTCTAATTCCGTCGATTAGGAATCCGACTCCAGCCCGAAATGACTAAGATTGCTTTCATGGTGCTCGACAATGTGGATAAAATTTGTGAACGGGTCATTCAATAGATACTCCGTAAACAAGGATGAGTTCCACTTCCTCTACCTCCAGCAGTATCCTCATTCGACGATGCATCATCTTCAGGTTCAGTCCGTGACATGAGTTACGAGGTATTTCTAGACCCTACTCTTGATTATGCTTTAGAAGAGATAAAAGTTCCAAGTTCAAACAATTTAAACAATAATGTACAACTTGGACCAAGGGATGAACGAGTATAAGAGTTGGATAGGATTCAAGAATTTGTTGTTAGTACTCAACAGATGCTAATTGATTCGGAGGCCTCGGTAAAGTCGTACAAGGCACAATTAAAGAAAAGGGGAAAAATGAAATGAAATGAAATAATAACTGCGAATGTGAAAATTTAAGAATAGAAATAAGTCACTTAAAAGTCAAATTTCTAAGTTTGAAAATGGAAAATAACTTCTTCAAGTCCGCTTGCGTCAGAAATATCACAAATAGATTTGATTTAGACAAAATATTAATAGGGAAAAAACCAAGTGACAAATCTAATTTAGGGTTTAAGAAGAAAATCAGTTCTAAACCCGCTCCTTCAAGACCTAAAGATCAAAAAGTAAAGATGGAGCTCAATCAAATAAAAATGATCGAGAAAGTGCATTTATGTACCGAGACTATTCCAAGGATAAAGGTCATAAAAGTTGAATTGCAAAATGTTTGAGCAACACTAATAGGTTTTGTTATTTTCACGATTCTAGGAAAATTCATGAAAATAACCTCAGTTTCACAACTTAACGACTTTAAAAAAGAGCTCCAAATGGTTATTTTTATGAAATAGTTGATACACATGACCCGAGAAGATTCAATTTAATGGATCGCAAAATCGAACTCCTAAACATTTCACTAAATCTTTTCAAAATCAAATGTTTTTAGTGCCAAGTCGATCGATTCGAAATTAAGGAAAGCCGAATTTTCATACTATTACAATTATCATTTCGTGAAGAGTACTGATAAAAACTTGAGTCCTACTTGTACGTTTTGCAATTATTATTGCAAAATTGATCACATTTTCTTGGAGTGCCCTTTGAGCAAAACAAGTACTTCACGTAAGTACATGTGGTTGCGGAAAGATAAAAATATTGAAAGCAACTCCTCATTAAATGAGGAGGAATCAAAGTCTACCTAGACGCTTTCATTTCTCCCTAATTTCAATTAGCTATATTCTTAAGGGGATTTGTGGTCAAGTTTTATCTTTACAGATCTAACTTGTGGTGAGAAACATTTTGTCTTAGAGACAGGAAAGTTCAATAACTTGACGAGAACCAATCAAGAGATGTGGGAAATCAATGCAACTTTTGTCATCTTGCAAATCAAGGTCAAGTGAAGAATTGGTCGAGTCGGCTCATCGCATTAGAGTTGATGATATTTTCGCCAAGTCGGAAGCATTCCCTGTCAAATTCATCAACACTTGGTCGAGGTTATGTTATTCATGTTCAAAGCTTAAATTTCTTATGTTTATTCATTACTTAATTTTCGGTGCTTTATGTCTTCTCCTCAATTTTCTTTAGAAACTATTGATGTTAAACTTTTCTTTAAAAGATTATTTGTATGTTTCAATAATATAAAAAATGGATTTTTCAATATATATGTCTTGATGAAAATTTGTTGTAAAATCACCTATTTGAAACCTTGTGCTCAACCCTAAATTGTATTACGAAATGTTCGTTACAAAAATCATATCTTGTTAAATATTTTTTTTAACGGGTTATTGGTTTCAGGAGGAGCATCTATTTAGGGGGAGATTTGTTTTGTCTTGTTTGATGTTCCTTTTTTATTGTTTTTCTTAAAGGGGGAGAAGATACAAAATGTTGCATTTTAGGGAATTGTTTTGAAAATCATCAGAAAGGGGAGATCGTTGTTCTCTGTTTGATAATGTTTAAAGCAATTTTGTAATTATTAATCATATTTTGAGTATGATGTATAAGTTCAGATAATTCAAGTTCAAGCGATAATGAAATGAAGTGTCAATCGAGATGAACGTAAAACAATCAACTTGAAATATGTAGTAGATGTCGAGTTCTTCCTCAAAGTTATCAAGTTTTGGAGGCTTCTTCAAGTGTTTCTTCAAGTAAAAGTCATTATTTTTGGAGTATTTTAGGTTCTACATTTATAGAAAGAATTCTTGTCAAAATTGTTCAAAATTTGCTTTTGGTTTGGGCTGTCAATTTAAGTTCAGTTCTGAACGGAATTATTCCATTCCTTAAAATTTATTTATGATTTGGGTTTTGATTTTAAGTTTCGTTCAGAACGAAACAGTTCAGTTCCGAACGAAATGTCAGATTTATAGCCATTTGTTTTGAATCTCTGTTTATTTGTCTTTCTTATTTGAGTTCCGTTTTGAACGGAACTGTTCACAGTTCGGACGGAACTGTTTAGCTCGGAATGGAACAATTTGTATTTTCATTTTTGTGGGCTGCTCTTTCCTCCTTTGAAAGAGCAGCCCCAATCCGAAATTCTTATCAGATGTTCAATATTCTAAATCAAGAATTCTCTCTTAAGTGTTCAAAAAAATTAATCTAAATCTTGTGTGAGATTGGGAGAGTTATTGAGCATTTGTTTGTTGTTGGTTGTGATTGAAAGAAATTGGTTCTAAGTTTTGTTTCATCGATTCGCTACGGGTGTTTCTAGAGGCGAACGGTGATTCGAGTTTTGTAAAATACTATTGGAACAAGTGCTGCTAGCGAGAACGAGCGGTTACAGTATACGCAACCGCCTTCCCGAACATCGTTAACAATTCTTGGTGTTCAGTACCCTCTATTTACTTTTCTATTATTTATCTTATTTCAATTATTTTTTTTATTTATTAATACAATCATCTCGCTTAAAAGTCAATCTATTTTAGTCATAATATAATATAATATAATATAATATAATATAATATAATATAATATAATATAATATAATATAATATAATATAATATAATATAACATAACATAACATAATATAATATAATATAACACAACATAACATAATATAATATCACACAATATAACATAATATAACACAATATAACATAATTTAATATAATATAATTTAATATACCATAATATAACATAACATAATAATATAATATAATATAATATAATATAATATAATATAATATAATATAATATAATATAATATAATATAATATAATATAATATAATATAATATAACATAACATAATATACATAACATAACATAATATACATAATGTAACATAATATAATATAATATAATATAATATAATATAATATAATATAATATAATATAATATAATATAATATAATATAATATAATATAATATAATGTAATATAATATAATGTAATGTAATATAATATAATATAATGTAATATAATATAATATAATATAATATAATATAATATAATATAATATAACATAACATAATATACATAACATAACATAATATACATAATATAATATAATATAATATAATATAATATAATATAATATAATATAATATAATATAATATAATATAATATAATATAATATAATATAATATAATATAATATAATATAATATAATATAATGTAATGTAATATAATATAATGTAATGCAATATAATATAATATAATGCAATATAATATAATGTAATATAATATAATATAATATAATATAATATAATATAATATAATATAATATAATATAATATAATATAATATAACATAATATAATATAATATAATATAATGTAACATAATATAATATAATATAATATAACATAATATAATATAATATAATATAATATAATATAATATAATATAATGTAATATAATATAATGTAATATAATATAATATAATATAATATAATATAATATAATATAATATAATATAATATAATATAATATAATATAATATAATATAATATAATATAATATAACATAATATAATATAATATAATATAATGTAACATAATATAATATAATATAATATAACATAATATAATATAATATAATATAACATAATATAATATAATATAATATAATATAACATAATATAATATAATATAATATAATATAATATAATATAATATAATATAATATAATATATAATATAATATAATATAATATAATATAATATAATATAATATAATATAATATAATATAATACAATATAATATAATACAATATAATATAATATAATATAATATAATATAATATAATATAATATAATATAATATAATATAATATAATATAATATAATATAAAATAACATAATATAACATAAAATAACATAATATAACATAAAATAACATAACATAATATAATATAACATAATATAATATAACATAATATAATATAACATAACATAATATAATATAATATAATATAATATAATATAATATAATATAATATAATATAATATAATATAATATAATATAATATAATATAATATAATATAATACAATACAATACAATATAACACAATACAATACAATACAATACAATACAATACAATATATTATAATATAATATAATACAATATAATATAATATAATATAATATAATATAATATAATATAATATAATATAACATAACATAACATAATATAATATAATATAATATAATATAATGTAACATAATATAATATAATATAATATAACATAATATAATATAATATAATGTAACATAATATAATATAATATAACATAATATAATATAATATAATATAATATAATATAATATAATATAATATAATATAATATAATATAATATAATATAATATAATATAATATAATATAATATAATATAATATAATATAATATAATATAATATAATATAATATAATATAATGTAATGTAATATAATATAATATAATGTAATATAATATAATGTAATATAATGTAATATAATATAATATAATATAATATAATATAATATAATATAATATAATATAATATAATATAATATAACATAATATAATATAATATAATATAATATAATATAATATAATATAATATAATATAATATAATATAATATAATATAATATAATGTAACATAATATAATATAATATAATATAATATAATATAACGTAACATAATATAATATAACATAATATAATATAATATAACGTAATATAATATAATATAATATAATATAATATAATATAATATAATATAATATAATATAATATAATATAATATAATATAATATAATATAATATAATATAATATAATATAATATAATACAATACAATATAATACAATATAATATAATATAATATAATATAATATAATATAATATAATATAATATAATATAATATAATATAATATAATATAATATAATATAATATAATATAAAATAACATAATATAACATAAATCAACATAATATAACATAAAATAACATAACATAATATAATATAACATAATATAATATAACATAATATAATATAATATAATATAATATAATATAATATAATATAATATAATATAATATAATATAATATAATATAATATAATATAATATAATATAATATAATATAATACAATACAATACAATATAACACAATACAATACAATACAATACAATACAATACAATACAATATATTATAATACAATACAATATAATATAATATAATATAATATAATATAATATAATATAATATAATATAATATAATATAATATAATATAACATAACATAACATAATATAATATAATATAACACAACATAACATAATATAATATCACACAATATAACATAATATAACGCAATATAACATAATTTAATATAATATAATTTAATATACCATAATATAACATAACATAATAATATAATATAATATAATATAATATAATATAATATAATATAATATAATATAATATAATATAATATAATATAATATAATATAATATAATATAATATAATATAATATAATATAATATAATATAATATAATATAATATAATATAATATAATATAACATAATATACATAACATAACATAATATACATAACATAACATAATATAATATAATATAATATAATATAATATAATATAATATAATATAATATAATATAATATAATATAATATAATATAATATATTGTTGTTTCTTTCTTTTTGTACAAGATTTTGTTCAAGTTATGTCATGAGACAATAGATTTTGTCTATTTTTGTCTAAAGGTTTTAAAAGATTTATATAATTTTTAGGAGATTAACATTAGGTAAGTTTTTATTACATAAATAGCAAAGAAAGAAAAAAGGGAACAGAGAAATGAAAAATCTGACCAGTCAATCTTTTTTTTGTCTCTCTGTGACAAAATTGCCCCTGTATAATGGAAGGTTAGGATTCAATCAATTCAAATATGATTTGATCCAAGGTTAGAATCCAATCCATTCAAATATAATTTGATTGGCTCAATATTTTTGATGGGCATAAAAGAATTTTCCCAAACAAATAAGAGGAATACAAATATAATATAATCACTATCCGAGAAGCTCCATTTAAACCTCTATATGTAAATCAATTCAACATTTTGAAAATGAATGTGATATTAATGTGAATCGATCCCACCCAAAAAAGTGATATTAATGGGAAAGAGCCAGAAGTATCACATTTGTCTAGAGATCAAAGAAATTTATGGTCTGAAGAGAAATTAATCTCAAAAATGTTTGACCACAAGTCTTTCTTAAAACATCAAACAAGTCGCATTCATACAACGACAATACCAATGGCTTAGACTTTACGAACAATTTTGAAACTTATATAATCCGAACTAGAATCACTCAAAATAAAAATAAGGATAATGTTCACCCTGGATCACTAAACAAGAAAAATTTGCTCAAATATATGTTAAACAAAATATAAAAATGGTAGTCGAAATATTCATAAAGAATAAAATTATCTTAATAAATTGAAATATTAATAAACCCTTATTATAAATAATATATACTTTAATAACAAAATAAGTTAAAATTTGTAACCGTTTACTCAAATTGCGTGAAAACTCCTAAAGCGTTATGTTGTCCTACTTTGGGACTCTATTGCCAAACTCCCAAAATAATCCAAGGATGCTAATCTTAGACACATTCATGAAACTGAAATCAACATGTTTTTCAACACAACGAGTCTAATCTATGGACGATGCAACCGGTCAATCAACCTCGCAAGTCTAAATAAGGACTTAAAACTTTCATGTTCTCATTATTTTTTTTTTCTTTATTTGGGTTTTCAAGGTTGATTGGGGGTCCTTTTGTTTTCTCAACATCCAACTCAAATTATAGTAATATTTATTTAAAATAGTATATTCAATATTGTAGGGCAGCGTTCGAGTATATGTTATTATTAGATATCTTTCATGTATAACATTTAATGGTGTAATTGGTTCAGATTCGTATTCGTATATTTATTTTCGGATTTGGACAGTCCGAATTCGGATATGATTTGAATATTAAAATGATACAAATACATTCCAGAATGATCATACCGATATGAATATGCATATATCATTTTCAGTTTAGATTCGTATCCGTATATTTATTTCCCGATTTGGACAGTCCGAATTCGGATACGGTTCGAATATTAAAATGATACAAATACAGTCCAGAATGATCATATCAATATGAATATGCATTTATCATTTTCAGTTTCAACATACTATTTCAGTCCAAAATGAAAATATATTGAGTTTCTAATATTATCAATATATCATTTCAGTATCAATATATCATCTACGATAGCAATATAATGTTTTTAGTATCAAGATTTCATTTTCAAATTCAATATACTATTCAATATCAATAAATATCATTTTCATTATGAATATATCATTTTTAGTATCAATATATTATTTTAATGTTAATATATCAAGTTTATAGTGACACTTTATCAATTTTATTATAAATATATCAATTTTATCGTCAATATAGTATTTTTAATGTGAATATTAAGTTTTTAGTGTCAATATACATTTACAAGTCTTGTTATATCATATTCAATTTTAATGTACATTTTATTGTAATATATCGTTATGTTATTTTCATGTGGTTTTGATACATGCACGAATTTTGTAGATGATAATGAAAAATGAAAAAGAAAAAAAAAACAACTTTTTCTTGTTTCAAAATTTTGATTAGCTTTGCTATTTGGGCAAAAAAAAAAAAACAATGCAAATTATTCAAATCTATTTTTTTGAAAGAAAAATAAAATAAAAAAGGAAACAGTATCAAAATTAGTTTTAATATTTAAATTTGTTCATAAAAGTTTAATTTTTCCATGCACCAATATTTTCTTTCAATACATACATATGTGATTGACCGAGAAGGAGATGGTTTAATTTTTCTGGGCATTTTTACTATTTCATGTTTTTGAGGGGTACACACGAAATAATGCTAAAAAGATGGAAATTCGATTTTACTATTGTAATTTCCCATCAAATTAAGGCCCACAAGCAGCACACCACGCGCCATAACCCGGTTTCCTTGCGACTGCATTCTCTCCCTCTCTCCAATCCAATCTTTGAACCCGTCAGAGCCGGCGCAAGACAATCCACCCTTTCTTATAAACTAGAGATCTCCAGTATACATTTACTAATGGTTTTCTTTGCTACCAACCACAGTCAACTCATCTCCATTGTACAACTAATGGAGAGCACGTTTAATAAATACATGTTCATATTAAGAGAGCATAAAAGATCAAACTAGCAATCAGAGTCAAAAAGGGCTCCTTCTCTCCCTTTCTAGTCATTCTTTCTGAGTTCTGACCTTCTCTTCGTCTTCTCTAATTCTCTCTCCATCTCCATGGCTCCAAAGCTCGATCCAATCCAAATCCGGTACCTTCTCTTCTCCACTCTCCTCTTTTACCCTCTCTTTGTTTCTTCCCAACAAAATATCCAAATCTCCTTCCCTTCAATCCCAACTCCAGCCTTTGTTAATCCTCCTCCACCTCCTCCTCTCTCTCCACCTCCATTGACCCAACCTCCATCTAATTCTCCATTCTCTCCTTCTCAATCCCATTCATCTAGCCGTGATGTAACAGTTGCCGTAGTGGCCACAGCCTTCACAAGCTTCGCCATATCAGGCCTCTTGTTCTTCCTCTTCCAATTTTTATATGTAAAGAAGAAACAGACCCATCTTGCTCCTCCGCCTGAGCCGCTTCCAGACCGGAAGAGCTCTTCCAGAATGCAGAGACTTCATGAAGAGAAGATGAAGAAACACATAGTGGACGAATCAGGACTAGATGCTATATACATAAGGGAATTCGACAAGGTAAATGGATCAAAGCCCCAGTCCTTTGACTCGCGATTGAGTTCTCCCGATAGATCAAGCACCGAGAGTGAAAGAGAGGAGAAGAAGAAGCATCACAGAAAGCACAAGAAAGACCGTGAGCCGTTAATTCCACCAGGATCCCTCGATTCGACATCTACGGTCTTCCTAGATTCGATTGGATCCTCTTCATCAATGGATAATATATTCCCTCCATCCATGTTTTCAAGCATGGCGCCACCTTCTCGAGCTGATCATGAAGTCATAATCACAGAGGTGTCTGCAACTCCACGTCAGAAGAATGCACAGCTTCCACCGCCGCCAGGTAGACAGAGTCCGATGTCTAAACCACCATTACACCCTGCGAGCCATCTCTCTCCCCCAAGTCTACTGCAGCCACAGTTGCCTCTTCCTCCAAGTAGACTCTCTACCATGTCGAAACCGGCACAACCAGCTCTTCCCCCTCTTATATCTCTCGATCCAGAACCCCCGGTTAGAATGGCAGCTGTACAAGCATCACCCACTCGCGCTCCTACTCCGCCGCCGCCGGCACCTCCTGCAGCGCCGAGACCACCCTCTGCCGGCCCTCCACCCCCACCACCGCCGCTAGGACGTGGTGGTCCTCCGCCACCTCCGCCACCAGGAGGTCGTGGTGGTCCTCCACCGCCTCCACCACCAGGAGGTCGTGGTCCTCCTCCTCCTCCGCCGCTAGGTCGTGGTGGGCCGCCGCCTCCACCTCCGGGAGGCAGAGGTGGGCCGCCTGGGCCTCCGTCGGCAAGACCACCGGCGGCGCCGGGAGGTCTGGCGGGGCCAACTGGGCCGAAGTTGAAGCCGTTGCATTGGGAAGTGATGAGACGGTTGAATCCGGATCAATCAATGGTGTGGGACCGGTTCAAGGAAGGATCAGGCTCTTTCAGGTACTTATGTGCTTTCTTTCTTTCATCCGCTCTGGTATTTACTATTTAGCATTTGCATTTATGAATGAAATTGGTACTGCATCCGTTCCTTGTGTTGGGATTTAATGATAAGATCGTTTTGATGATTAAGAATCTAAATACCTTTTGGAAAATTAAAAAATTGTTTATTAAAAGTAAAATTATAATGCTGGATTGCTCATGTTGAAGACGGCTAATAGTATATGCTACTTCACAAAACATAAATCCAGAGTACAGACCAATGGCGGAACCAATTGAAAATGCAAAAATATCCTCCTTGTAATTAGCACCTTGATCTGGATTAATTAATCCTAAATTACAACACTGTACCAAGAAATATTTTAAAAAGGTTGTGGAGTCCATGAGCCAGCTAGATAGATCCCTCTATTATGATTGGTTGTTCTTTGAAGACCCGTTCTTTTGTTTTTTATTATAAAAAGTCAAGCAGTTGATGCGTTCTCATTTCAGCTTGGTAGAAGTTGCTTTTACATCGAGACAAGAACATACCTCGAGAAAAAGCAATAAATGTCCCAAATGAATACGCAAATTAATGACAATGAAATTCAACCAATATTCTAGACAAAAAAAAAAAAAAAAAACACCAATTGCAATACAAAAAAAATGTTCAATTATCTTTTATGAATAAGCCAGTTCAAAACTTTGACCAGTTCATGAACCAAAAGCAGAACAGACAACTGAATTAAATTACTAGTCTATTTCAAAAACATACCAGATCAAAACATCACAACCAGATTGTAACACAAAGTAATATAATAAGTTATTAAATATTAACTACTTGGTATAATTCATACTTCTTCAAGCTTCCTTTCATATTACCTCAAATAATAACCCTTAAAAAATTTCTACTTTTCCAAATCCAGAATCGATGAGGATACAATGGAGGCCCTATTTGCGACCGGGCTACCACCTCAACCTAAAGCAGGCCAAACCACCGAATCTTCAAGCACTTCCACTCCTGCTGCTCTGCCTCAAATTTGTCTTTTGGACAAACGTAAATCACAAAACATCGCAATTGTCCTACGCTCTCTGCCTGTGAATAAAAAGGATGTTATTGATGCTTTGTTGGAAGGCCATGGCGACTTGAGTATTGATACTCTTGAGAAGCTTGATCGGTTGGGCGTCTCGAAGGAAGAGCAACAATTGATTAAGGATTTCTCTGGCGACCCGACGAGACTGGCTGATGCGGAGTTGTTCTTGTTTGATTTGCTGCAGTCAGTTCCCAACCCGTTTGATCGTGTGGAGGCCATGCTTTTCAGGTATGATTTTGAGCTTATATTGTTTAACTTGGTTGATAAAGTGTTATAGTCCGAGTAGCGTATTGATTCAATTCAATTAATCATGCCCATCATCAACAATCACATACTTTTAAGTTGTCATGGTAACAAGCCACTATATATTAAGTAGAATGTTCAAACTTGTAACTTGTACCTAGGATTCAAGGTGAAATTATAATTTCTTTAAACTTTTAAAATTTATTTGAAGAACAATAATTCACTTTACGCTTCTACATTCAGGTCAACTTACAGCCATGAGGTGGCTAATGTGCAACAATCGCTAGAAGAACTAGAGGCAGCATGCAAGGAGCTACGTGGTAGCGCTCTCTTCTTAAAGTTATTGGAGGCGGTGCTGAAAGCTGGCAACAGGATAAATGCTGGGACAGCACGTGGCAACGCACAGGCGTTCAACCTGACATCTCTGCGCAAGCTATCAGAAGTGAAGAGCACTGATAACAAGACAACACTGCTCCACTTCATAATCGAGGAGGTTGTTCGCACTGAAGGCAAGAAGAGTACCCTTAGCCGAAGCTTCAGCCATCTGAGGAGAACTTCAAGTATTGCGAGTAGCAAGAGTGGAGAGGATGGAACTGGGGCTGGAGCAGCAGCACGGGAAGAGAGGCACCGAGAATATATTAAACTAGGTTTGCCGATAGTTGGAGGCCTCTCCTCAGAGATGGCAAATGTTAAAAAGGCAGCGGTTATAGACTACGATGCATTGATTGCAGTATTACCTGCATTGGCTGGACGGCTTAACAAAATTAAGAGGTTTTTGGATAGTTGTGGAGGAGACGGGTTCGCAACAGACATGCATGATTTTGTTAGTGTCGCTGAAGAGCAGATAACGACAGTTAAATCTCAGCAAGATCATGTGCTAGAGCTAGTGAAGAGGACCTCAGAATATTACCATGGCGGTGGGGGTAGAGATAAAGGAACCCAACAGTTGCAAGTGTTTATGATAGTCAAGGACTTCTTGGGAATGGTAGATAAGGCTTGTGTAGACATCACCAAGAAACAACAACAGCAACAACAACAAAAGCAACAACAGGAGCAGAGGAAGCTTGCAGAAGCATTGGGAAATGTGGGAAATGCTGGAACCGAGAGTTCAGAAGTGGGTAATAGAAGCGGGAGAAAGGACACTTTAGATGGAAGTGTGAAGAAAGATGGGGCGGGAGGAAGTGGAAGAAGAGGGACAGGGGTGGACAATGTTGGAAGAAGAATCATGCCGAGGTTTCCCAATTTGCCCGCTCATTTCATGTCTGAGAATTCAAAGTCCGATTCTAGTAGTGACGAAGAGTAGTCTTGTCACATGGTGAGAAAGAGGAGGAATTTTTGAGTGATGATATATCACCCTAACATTGTTAAATAATTTCGCATTGATCCGCCAGCTCGAGGAATGACATATCTGGTGGGGATAGGATTTTTTTTAGAGTGGTGATTATTTGATTGATTTGTTTTTTTTTCCAGGTAATTTAGCTATAGAAAATGTACATAACACGTATTTGATTCATTTTTTATATAGTGGAGTGAGCTCTTTTAATAAAAAAGGATCAAAAAATTCTCTTTCTATTAAAAAATATAAATCACGAAAACACACTATCGTTGACAAATAATACATTTATAATGAAATTATTGTGCCAACAAATAACTAATGACCTGCAACCAACATTTCCTAAAGAATAATTATGATTGTGCTAACTTACAGATTTTTTACATAAGAGGATTTCAACCCGCAAGCTCACTTATAGGTGAGCGATCCATCACATTGGATGCCAGTAATGCATTTCTCTGTAACACTGGATCGATATCTGGCAACTTTGGAATCTGAAAAAAAAAATAATCATATCACGATAGTCAATATTACCTTAGCACAGATACCAACCAAATTAAATGCATTGTTACCTCCTCCAATTGAAAATTTGACTTTAACACAAGGTAGGGTTAGCCTTAATTTATATCACATTAAATAAAGACTAGTTTTGAGAGTATATAATATACCTGAGCTAAAAGGTCAATAGTGCGCCTTAAAAGCCGTGCTAAATCTCCATCGTCCATTGGACAATCCATCATAATTTCGCGCCAGGTCAGACCAGAGGCCCAGGCTTCAACCATGCCACAAAATTGGCTATCCAGTTCACATGGTATCTATTTAAAAATATTTGCAGAAAGAGATATTAATATCAAACTATCAGTATACATATTTTCTCATTGGTTTGTTCGTTGTTTAAGTTTGTAATTGAGGCTAAATTGGGCTATATTCAGGACAATTGAGGCTTAATTACAAAGCGGATGGTTAATTGATATAAATTGGGTTTAAACAGCGTCCTAATTGCACAATTAAGGGCTAATAGAGGCAGAACTGGTGAAAATTAGGGTGCAATTGTAATAAAATAGAAACAATTATGACGCACATTAACTCCATGTTTCTCTTGGATATGAAGAAGCGAATTCCTTTGATCCTCCAAGTGGTGGATAACATTGAGTACAGTTGACGACGGTTCATACACATAGCTGCAGTTATGGAATTAATTTTGCAAAATTAGAGTCAATAAAGGCTTCAATTTGAGACTTAATTGCAGAACTAAGGGCCAATTGAGTCAAATTGAGACTTAGTTGCATAAATAGAGGTCAATCAAACCAAAACAAGGTCATCTAATACCTACTAGTTTTCCTTGAGGCTTAACGACAGAAAATAATTTAATTGCAAAATTCTGGAATTCATCCATACTTGGTGTTTTTCCAAGGACGCAATTTGATCCCTTCAGAGACGACACCTCCACAGACCGCCGCGAGCTGAGCCGGCTTGAGATGTAATAAAATCTTGTTTCTGACTACCATGGCCATCCACAGCTCGTTCTCTCCTCTTATTGCGGCTGCCGTTTTTCCTAACGGGTAGACCACCTGCGTCTTTATATCCATCGCCCTTGTTTCCTGTATTACTTTGCTGATCTGGGAAATAAAAATGAAAAAAATGAAGATAAATGAGGGTTAGAAATGTATTGTGAAGCAAAATGTGTTATGATAATAAATAATGATGACAAATATATTATTTGGGAAAAAAGTAAGACAAACCAAAAAAGAATATACAGTCAAAAAGAAACCCCAACCATATAAATAATATTATATAATATACATATATCTACATACAATAATGATAGGGGCATAAATCCAGCCATAAAAATGAATTTAGAAACATATGTAGCAGTGGGACCAAGAATTATGTAATTCACGATATCCAATTTAAACCTAACTAAAATCATTGGTTTTATTGTTTCTAGTATTTCTAGATTCATTTACTGGATTTTAGCATGTGTGTGTGTGTGTGTGAGAGAGTGGTAAACAAGGAATTTTTACCTGGAGGAATTCTTTCCAACCAGCAGGTTCAATTTGACTAATCCGCCAGGCCAATCTTCGCGATCTGGTCTCCAATCTTTTGATTTTCTCAACCGTCATTTTTTGCTCATCAATAATTTGTTTGTACACTGGAAACCCTGTGTTTCTCCTTATCATTTTCTTCAGTTTCGAAATATTTTTCTTCACCGCCTTGTAAACCTGCACTGCTTCTTGATATTCTTGCGATGAAATCTGTACCTGCAAAATAAAACAAAAAGGATAAATTTTTAAGTAGAGTAATTAATAATGCATAGTGGGTTATTTTCCAGGGAAAATTGCATGTGGACCCATGAAAAATTAGAAATACCATGGTTACCCTACAAAACATAGAAAGAAATACCACATATGCCCCTACAAAACTTAAGAAATATAATAAATACCCTTCTTCGTTATTTAGTCTTTTTTTTTAAATCCATGATATTTATTCAAAATGAGAAATATCGCGTATACACTACAAATCATAAGAAATATCATAAATATTAACTAACCCCTCTTTCTTATTCACTCATTGTTTTAAAAATTAGGGGAGAGACATTAATGATCTTTCTTACGTTTTGCAATAAAATCCATGATACTTACAATATTTTATACGAACATCACATGAAATACCACCAACATTTTTCTCATACCTCATCTTCTTCTAGAAGGCTGCTTAGAACAGGCACATTCAGGCTCCAAGACCAAGTGTCAAGAGATCCTTCCATGAAAAACAACGGTCCAAACTCAGAATCCGCAAGTTTCTCCCATTGCATGCCTTCACTCAACAAAAGCTGTTTTAATGTGTCTCTTGGAAGCGGGCCCCCTTCTACAGGAGAGAGGCCAGATAAGCCGGCTTTATATACTGTTTTAATCCATATTTCGGTGAAAATATACCAAGTGTTGTCTGAACTTAAGGCTATGTAGTAACTGGGATCTATGGATTCAGCATCGGATGTAGATGTTGATTTTTCTAATTTAATCTGGGAAAAGAAAAATTGGGATAAATGATAACATTAGATTGTTAAATTGGGAAATTTGCAAAAAAGCCCCTGTGTTATATTGAAATTGTGAAAAAGCCCGTGTTATTGGAAAGTCGAGAAAAACTTGTGCATTATTCCAAAAATTGCAAAAAAAAAAAAAAAAAAAAAAAAAAAGAAATTAAAACCATAAACTGAGGGTGTGCTCCACAAACTTTTGTTGGAGGCGAAGGGAAGAGATGGCAAGAGAGACGAAGGGAGAGGATGGGAAGAAAATGAAAGAGAGAAAAGTTTTCCTTGCTCCAATGACTCTAAGAAAGGTAATGGAGGATACAAGGATAATTTAGGTACTTTGATTGCGGGACCCGTTGTCATAGATTGAGTTAAAGAGGGGTATTTTGGGTATTAATAGTTAAAAAAAAATTACCATCCATTACCCCCAAATTGGAGGAGACAAAAAATGGGGTTTAGGAGGTGAATGGAAGTGACAAAATCACCTCCATTAACTTCCATTCACCTCCACTTAAGTTTGTGGAGCGAGGTAAAATTCTCTCCTTCCCCTCCCTCTACCGGAGCACACCCTAAGAGCGTTAGGTTTCAACTCTAATTATTTAAAGTTTCATTAATCTCTCTCATGAAAAAAGCTATTGAAATTTCTTAAAATTTAATAAAAAAATATTAAAATAAAAAAAATCTTTCTTGCAATTTTGGCAATAATGCAGGGGCTTTTTTGCAATTTCCAATAATGCAGTAATTTTTCAATTTAGGCATAACGCAAGGGCTTTTTTACAAGTTATCCATTAAATGAAATTCAAACTTTTTAAAATTTAAATACGGACCATGTTCATGATGGTTGGAGAAGAAAAGGATTCGAGTTTTCCGAGAAAGACAGCTGGCATGACATGGTGAACTGAATCTTTATCATTATACTTTAAACAAATAAAAGGAAGATTTTCATTCTGTAATTCTTCTAATAACAGCTTCCATGCTTTCGTTCTCTTCATTTCCATTTGATTCCTCAGTTCATTCTTCAATTTCTTCTCTTCCTGCAAAAATCACTCAGATATAATTAATTGCACACAAATATTATTATATAAACCAAACTAAATTGATAAGATATTTGAAGTATATACTCTTAATTCTTCTCTAAGAGCAGCAATCTTGGAAAATTCCTCTTTGGACATCCGCTCTTCACATTTTCTACGTATTGCTCCATCTGTGATTTCCAAAGAGAACAATTCAATATCTTGTTTGATTTTCTTGAGTTCCTCTTGATTCGCAACAATTACATTGCTACCCACATAATTTCCGAAACTCTTCTCGATTAATTTCTTCGCCTCCTCTAAAGTTCTTCCGGAATGTGAACTTTTCACCCCATCTGGATCTTTCGACTTATTAGTCAGTGTCGAACCCTGAAAGAAGATTTCATGATTCAGTATTAGTCTAGACTCTAGTTATCATATTAATATTGTTACCAAAAGGGCTATTTCATCGATCAAAGAAAAGGGTAAATTTCATCATAGGTCACTCAATTTTAAAAAATGCCCCAAATAGGTCACTGGGTTAATTAAACGTTGAGTGACATATATCATCATTTTTGAAAGGGCATGCACTATACTTGCACTTTTACATGGGTACACCCGAAAATTCCCCTTTTCCTACCGGTACACCATCCAAATTACCCTCTAAACCACTTACCGCCACCAAATTCAAAACCATCCCATACGAAGCTCTAAACTGCGATCCAAATATATCATATATGCCCCTACAAATTGAGAAATACCATGAATACCCTTACAAGCCACAATAAATATTATGCATACTTCTCATCTCCTTCTATGTTTCAAAAGATCCACAAAAGATCCTCACTTCATCACCTTATGCACACTTCTCATACATTTCTAGAGTATTCACGATATTCCCACTTTTGCAAGGGTACACATTTTCACTTTCCCTGTCTAAATAAACAAACCAACCAATTACCGCCACCAAATTCAAAACCATGCCATACGACGCCCTGAACTGCGACTCCATCGGTTCAACGCCCTTACTCAAAACCCCGAACCCCTCTTCCGCCCCCTCATACTGCGTCTGCACCAGCACCGCATGCCCGACCCTATCAATTCCCCTCCGCCCCGCTCTTCCGGCCATCTGCAGGAGATCGTTCGGACTCACCGTCTCGCGGCCGGCGTCGGCGCGCTTGGTTATGGTGGAGATAACCGCGGTGCGGGCCGGCATGTTCATGCCCGCTGCGAGGGTCTCGGTCGCGAAGATCAGCTTGAGGAGGCCCCGCTGGAAGAGGTCTTCTATGAAGGATTTCCATAAGGGCAGGCAGCCTGTTGAGTTGAGTGTTATGATTAGATGTTAGTTAGAATTTTGGAAGAATTATAATGGGTATTTTTACAAAATATCTGGATATTATTTATTCTATACCCTGGAATAGAATATTTGAACATAATGGGGGTAACAGTATTAAGAATAAGATATATTTTTTGTAGTTTTCTGTACATCTGCTCTCCATTTGTTTTAAAGAAAATGCCTCAATTGTGTATTTTTATACTTATACATGTAATACTAGAAGATATTAAAGCAAGGTTACGTTGCGGATTTTTTGAAGTAAAAACGATGGGCATAGAATTATAGATAATATTTTTATTGTTTTACACGGGTATACATCCTATTTTCTATGCTTTATAGAACTGTCCATGACATTTCTTACTTTGTAAGGACATTCCTGACATTTTAACATTCTGCAGGTGCACACTTAATAGCTCCTAAAACTTTAAGCTATTGATTGATTGTGAATTGTGATTACTTTAAAATTTCATTTCAACCTGCGTGATGAGCCGCGATTCCGCGCCGCAGGCTGCTGAGTGCGCCTTCTCTAACAGCGTCCGGATACTGGGCTTTGAAACGCCGGATTTTGAATTCCAGTTCGCCGGCCTCGCACTCATTCAACAGCACGGTCTGCTCGAGGTACTGCAATGCCGCGTCGCAGCCTCTCCGGCTGAATATGAACCATATTGCAGGCAGCATGTCCCTCTGTTTTAACTGGTTTAATGTGTCTTGTATTTGAGGCACCTGGAATGAATAAAATGTGATGATAGAATGTAAATAAGGGACGAATGCTGCGTTAGTCCATGTTTTTTTTATAAAGACAACGTTAGTCCATGTACTATGCATTTGACTTTTTGGTCTTTGTAGTTTATAAAATAGTGCATGGTCGGTCCCTGACTTAACGGGACATGTTGAAACCATTAATAAATTTTCTAAAAAGAAAAAAAGAAATTCCTTCTAAATTGCTAAAGAATATTAAAAGAAAAAATATTTTCTAAACATTCTTTAAAAATAGTAAACGAAAAAATTCCTTACAAATTGTGAAGGACAAAATAGTTATTTTAAAAAATTCTTAACACGGTGTTTAAGTCAAGGACTAGAGAGGCTTTTTTTTATAAAGTACAGGGACTACAAAAGTTAAATGGGTAGTACAAGAACTAACTTGCAACCCAATTAAAGTTCAAGGTCCAACAGTTCATTTATCATTATAAATAATAGAAATGTTAATGAGGGGAAAGTATAGTACTTGTGAGCGGCGTATTAAATTCATGTCTTGTTTTGTTAGAGCAACTTGCTTTGAGGAATCTTTTTCTGATTTCCTCGATCTGGAATTTTGCCTTTTCCTTCTATCACTATAAGAGTCAAATCTTGAATAATCCATTTGCGCATATTCGCGTGATAATTTCCTTTCACGAAAAAAAACAAAGATCGATTACAGATTGAAAATAAGTGTGAATATGTAGAGCAAATATTATTCAGAAAAAATAGATTTACTTGTTCATTTTTTCTTTATCATCTAGAAGAGGCAATAGAGCATCTTTCCTTGAGAAATGCCAAGTAAGCGGTACAGGTCTTTTACTTGATGTTACGAGCTCAACTTTACCATGGATCTAAATATTAAAAAGACGAATACGAGATAATATTACTTAAAATATATATCACTCTAAAATGGTTTTCTTAAAATAATCACCACAGACAAATCAGTATAGTACCGTACCAGTCCTCTACCAGTAAAGAAAAAGTAAAAATAAAAATTGAGAATAATATGCCAGCTCAGCGTACCTGTCCTATCCAACCAGCCAGCTCATCAGGATTCGCAACAGTTGCAGACAGACAGAGAAGTTGTACTTCTTTCGGACAATATATTACCTGATTTGCATTTTCATAACATTTATTATGTGGTAAAAAGGGAAAAAAGTTCTTTTGCATAAAATACCCTCTGTTTATCCATATTTGCATAAACCCCCCTCCTCTTCCCCCCAAAAATAGATTTGTGGTATTTGCAAACAAATACCCCCTGTTTATTCGAGAATCATGCGTATATTTTGCAAATATGGATAAATGGTGTTTTTTCTGCAAAAGACACTAAAAAAAGAGTACGGATTTTGATGCAAGGAAAATTAGGAAAAAAAACAACATACAATTTCTTCCCAAACAGTACCGCGAGATATATTACTTAAGTAATGCACTTCATCTAGAACTATCACATCCACATGAAATAATCTGCTCTCTGATGAATCCATACCAACACTACATATACATATTACAGAAATAAAATTATACAAAAAAAACATTACAAACAAATTAATATGCAATAAATTCAAAAGTTAGTGATAAAGTAAATAAATCATGAAAATGTGAAAAAAGAAAAATATGTAGACATGCAAGAGGTTCAACGAAATTGAAAAAAACACGATAAATTCACAAAAATTATAATAAATATTACCAACCGCAATTTTTTTGTATTGGTAAAATTTTTATTTTTGCAAAAATAAAATAAAATAAAATAAAGAACATTTTTTCAAGGCACCTTTGGTACAGCATATTGCGTAAGATCTCCGTTGTCATTATCACTATTGGAGCGTCTTTATTCACAGATGAATCTCCAGTCAGAAGCCCTACATTATGATCTCCAAATATTCTCCTAAAATATTCACAAGTAACCAAATTGAAGTAATTAATTACAAACCTGATTTATTTAATTAATTTCATGTTACATTGCAGAAATATAAGGACAAACTACAGAAATTACAGGAAGAATGTAACGATTGATACCTAAAATCACGAAATTTCTGATTCGATAAGGCTTTTAATGGTGTAGTATAGAAGAGTCGTCTCCCTCTTCCAAGAGTTGCTAGAGCTGAAGCTTCAGCTATTAATGTCTTTCCACTGCTTGTTGGAGCCGAAACTACAACTGAAGAACCTCTCAAAAATGCTTGGATCGCCAATCTCTAAATAAAAAATAAAACACAATAAAAATAAAACTACAAGTGAAGCTAAGATGTCTGATGAGCATTTAATCGAGCAGTTGAAAGACATTATTATCAGACCTGGAATTTATCAATGGGGAAATCATAAATCCCAGCAAGCTCTTCGTAATCGATTATCTCAGCTCCGAATTCTCTCACTTCAGCAATGAACTTGTTCACCCTCTCCAGTTTTTTCTCTTCAGACTGACCTGCTTGGCCCCCCTCGTCAGCTTCAAATCCTTCTTCTCCCTCTTCAATGTCTTCATCTTCCTCTTCCTCTTCCTCTTCTGATACATATACATCCTCTGTAATATATTCTTCAGCTGCAATATCATCATCAACATCAAATTCGTCGAATTCTTCATCTTCCTCCTCGCATTCGGACTCGGACTCGGTTTCCGATTCGGGTTCGAGGTCGAGCTGGTTGCGTAAGGGATTGCGAGCGTGGATGAGTGCTAATTTGGAGTGTGTCAAGGATTTGATATACGAAAAGCTTGGAGGTTTAAAATGGTGAGGGGAGAAAAGCGCGAATGGAAATGGATAACGAATACAGTGCATGGCGGGCGAGAGAGACGATAGAGAGCGAAAATGGCACTGATACTGGTGATTTGTATTTCAGTTATCCAGATCTTACATGATATTTTGATGTTTGTAAGGGCTCATAAGAAATATTTTCAGGGACTTGCTTGTAAGTGATTAGATTGATCAATCATATTGGTTTGGCCCAACTACGAATAAATATAATTATCACACGGATATTAGTAAACTGATCCCCTGTCCAGGCCCATATTAATTCAAGGGTTTGTTTGGATGACTAGAAAATACTAGGGAATTTATGGTTTAAGTGAAAATTACAAAAATATTACTAATTTCTAATATATAAAACTTATAATTTAAATTTTTTTTACACCTGTTCTTTTTTTATTTTCTATGACTGATTTACAATGATCCAATATGTGGCGGGTCATTATCCAACACGTGAATAAACTCACCATCAATCAACATTTCTTCCGAACGGGCCAGCCCTTTAATTATTTTCACCTCCTAAGACCTCAGGCATATATTGAAAAGGCACATGTTATAATTTGAAGAGTTCTAATTCTATTTAATTCATTCATGTGGGACTAAAAATAGCTGACACAATCTGAAATATTTTGGTTGACAAATCAAGCCATGCTCACATGTGTTGTCTTTAGATACACATACCCAGTTTGAGCCCACTATATATTTTTACTTGATATGAGTCTCCATTTTGAACCAATAATTATTTTCTTTTTTTAAGAATTCTTTTAATTTATTAATTATGTTAAGGGGTAATAATATATAGTAAATAGAATCAATTAAATGATGCTTTAGTAGTAATATATTATTTTAAAATTAATGAATAATTATTTCATTAATTATTATTATTTAATTAATGAATACTTAAATTTGGTATTCATCTTATCATATTTTGTAAAATATAAAAATATATTTCAAAACTAATGAATAATTATTTTAATAAAATATAATTCAAAGCAGGATTTGGTGTATACAATTACAAAATCTTAAGTAAGGAATAATTTCGAGTGTATCCTTAAGAAAATATTACATAAATTATTATATGATGAAGACCACTCTATGTTTTTACTTGATATGAATCCCTCATTTTCAACCAATAATTATTTTCATTTTTTTTAAATAAATAAAGAAAATTGCAACTCTATTACAAGCTAAGTCCATATGTCCAAAAAAAAAAAAAAAAAAAAAAAACAAAAATACCATGGCCTAGACTAATAAAAAACAAAAACTACTTCTTAAGAATGTTTTGGTTGACAACTCATCCACTCGCCTAGAGAGCTCCGCCAGTCACTCACTCTATTCACTCTCCAGCCTCCATTTCTTCTCTTTATCCTTCGTTGCTGCTCCTCTCTTCCACTTTCAAAATACACTGAAATTCATCTCTTAGTTTATCGATTAAGGCTATTCTCTCTCACTTCTCATCAGTGAACGCCCTCCCATAGCGCTCTCTCCAAATCACAAAGAGGAAGAGGCCTGCTATTTGCCGTTGTCTGCTACTCCCCCAGCTCGATAAATCAGATCCAGCATCATTATGACTGTGAGAGGTTGCTTGTAATTGCGATTTGATGCAACTCTCCATATCAACCAATGTAGATCTACAAACTCACAATCGCCCGACAGGTGGTCTGCGGTCTCTCTGTCCTTGTGATAGAGGTAACACCAATTCACTACTTCCACCCCTCTTTTTTGTAAGTTATCAAGCGGCAGAATCTTATTCTGCCCCCGGATCCAAAGGTGGATCCTCATTCTCAGCAGAATCTTGATCCGCTAGACCCATCTAAGGTTCGACATGGGCTGATTTCCTCCGATCAACGAACGGTAAGCTGATTGAGGTATAAAATTTTCCTTCAAACTCATTTTTCACCTCACTTCATCACTTAAATAGGAATCTAGAATTTGCCCCAATAATTGACATAGGTACTCCAACTTTCTTCTAGGTCGGGCTACGGTAATCAGTTTGAAAGACCCCGATAAGTCTCCCAAGGCTCGAAATTGTGCAACTGGGGCATAGAGGTCTGTGTGAGAGAAGAGGTGAGGCGGCTCTTGATGTAGGAATTCATAGCCCCATTCTCTGAACCAAAGATTGGTACTGTCTCCTCTACTCACTTTAAATTTTGTATTTTGATAAAAGAAGGACGAATGGTCTTTAAGCCGTCTCCAGAAATAAGAACCTTTGCTTGATGGACTCAGAACCATCCCCTATTCCACAAGGTTTCTCACAAGGGATTGCCAGTTAAGTCCTCCCCTCTTATTAAAGAATTTCCAAATCTACTTCGTGTTCATGGCTGCGATGAATGTTTTGAGGTCAATAACCCGCATCCCCCCTATTTTCTTTGGCTTACAAATACTCTACCACGCCACTATATTATAGCCAGATTTACGGTCTCCGTACCATAGAAAATATTTTCTATTTTTTTCCATTTTGTCTATCGCCCATTTAGGAAATTGAAATACGAAAAAATGGTAAACAAGAAGAGAGGTTAAAACTGCATTAATTGGAGTCGGCCTCACCCCATGCTCAGCAAGGTACCCTTCCATCCTTTCAATTTGCTTTCAAATTTATCGATTATTTTCCTAAAATTCTTATGGCTCGGCTTTTTGTAGAGGATAACCGAGGTAGGAAAAGGAAAATGGCATATGGGGCCAACCAAATTCTTGGGCCGGCTCCTGGACCCCCTGCCAATTGTCAAGTATGATAACAAATTCTAATTTTTCATAATTTATGCGTATCCCCTAATAGTTCCCAAATGAGTTAAGTAGAAATTTCAATCTTCTCACTTGGGATAATTCTGGTTTGAGCATGAAGAGGGAGTTATCAGCATAAAAGAGAGATACATTTGTGTTCTTTATGGTTCTCTCGATAAAGTTCCATCTCGTCAAGGTTTCTGCTAATCTCGACAGAGTGTTGATAGCCAAGATTAATAAATGGGGGGAGAAGGGGTCTCCTTAGTGTACACATCTTTTGAGGTGTGTATGCTTTTTCTCGACAGCCCATTTAAGAGGATCTATGTTGCCCCATTTAATACACCAGTCTTAATCCACTTATTCCATTGGTCTCCAAAACTGCTTGCTTCTAAAACACTAATGATAAAATCCCAGGATATTGTAGCAAAGGCTTTTTGAATATCCGCTTTAAACAACAATAAGGGTTTATATGTACTTTTAGCAGTGTGAATCACCTCTCTACATGTAACACTCTGATATCTTCCTACCCTCCAAGAATCCTGCTGGTTAGAGAAGATTAATTGATTAATAACATTTTTAGTCTATTTGCCAAGGTTTTGAAAAGAAAAAAAAATTTGCAGAGTGCTTATCAAACTGATGGGTCTATAATCTTTTGCAAGTATTGTGCCATTCTTTTTTGGGATTAGAGTCATAAAGGAGTGAGAAATCTCCCAGCCCCTCTTTAAGCAGGTTAGAGGTGAGGAGAGGAAAGATCTCCTCTCTGAGAATAGGCCAATGACGCTTGTAGAATTCCCCATTGAAGCCATCGGGCCCCGAAGATTGTTCTTCCAACATTTGACCATCTCGTCAAGTTCCTCAATTGGAAAATGATGCATCTAGGGGTTCCAGATTAACTCTGTCTTGGGCAAAAATAGTTTGAAGGTTGAGGGATATTTCACCAGAGATAATTGACTCTGTCCCCATGAGGTTTTGAAAAAAGTAAAGAATAAGTTTGCATTTTTTCTATGTTCAGATTCTTCCATGCCTGCCAAGACTTTCTTGAGCATAGGAATCATTGATGTACATTTTCTTGCAGAAGCATACTTACGGAAAAATCTTATGTTTTGGTCCCCCTCCTTCACCAATTTGTTTTTTGCTCGCTATCTCCAATAGTGATCTTCCAACTAGTTTATGTCACTTAGCATTTGTTTCATTAGTTTATTAAGCCATTTTTCTATGTTTGAGAGAACTTATTCCTCTTTTTTTGGGTCTAGCTGTTGGGAAATCCATAGCCATGTACGTTACATGCGCAACGGAACCTATGGATTTAACCCGCCCTAGGATCTACGTTAAGGGAATAAAAGTACAAGATTAGCTATTAAAATTTATACCTCGGATCTTCCTGATTCGCGAGACGAAGAACGGATGTAGGTCTGAATTTTTCTGACTTGTAACCTTCTTCTTCCTGAAGCTTGACTCGTGAATCTCCTTGTTTCTCCTAGGGATGAAGATCGATCATCACAAGTTCTCAAGATAGTGAACTTCTACTCGTATCCACGCGAACTCCAGACGCAAGGAGTAACCGGCTCGGCTACACAAGTCCGGATATACTTTCCGAAAATCTCTCAAAACTTTCTCTCTCTTTTCTGTGCAATAGACGGCCTCTAAGGCTACTGAATTGTATGTTGAATAGAGAGACTCTATCCTTCTATTTATACTAGAGAGAGAGGCAAAAAATTGCTCAGTTACCATAACTAAAAATCATAATATGCGCCTATTCCGTTGCCAACAGAACTATTCCGTTGCCAACGGAATAGGTATTTCCATAACGGAATACTTAGCAGCTAAGGTTATTATAGTTTCCATGTCTATTCTATTGGGAACAGAACTATTCCGTTGCCAACGGAATGTAACTGTTTTGTTCAATCAATTATCCAATAATTGATTATTTCGTTCACCAATTTATACATCATATGTATAACTGTTTTGAGGCATATTCATCCCGTACGAATGGAATTCATTGTGTGACTGTGTAGGTTCCATTTAACGCTGGAAACAATCTTCTAAGCATCGTAAGTCATGAGTAACCTCTAGATTGATGTCATGACTACCCATGTTAAATGAAATGATCAGCGATCATAAACCTATCTGAATAGACGTTTGCTTATTCTTTTTGTTCTATGCTATATGTCTTGATCATAAGGCATGGAAGTATGTCATCCTTGAGTTTGATCAAAGTCTCTTTCTTGATCGAGAATTATACTGAGTAAATACAAAATGATATTAACAACACATGTTAATCCATTTTGAGCATGGCATGCATTTCCTTCAATCCTAGTTCATCAAGGGGCCCAGAAATATCTCCCCTCATGACGAGAGGAACAAACCTCATCTTGGTCACTCACATTCCTCGTCATGATTCAGTGCATACCTAATGATGACCCTAATGATCATCCCATTATGGATAACATAGGATCATATTAAAGTATGCAGTTCCACATACAAGAATCCATGGTGACCTCAGGTCGTAGGAACAAGCACATTATTCATATGAGAATCACTAATGACATATACCATGCATATTCTCATAGTGTGGTCAGTCCAGTACGTGTTCTCTAACACGTACCTATATTCCAGACTTAACATCTCTATGTCCATGATCAGCATAACATGATCATCCAGCTTGCGAATATACTAGTGTGGATATGTAGCTTCTTACATGAAGTATGTCTATCTCTATATGTCATTAGTGATTCTCATATAAATAGTGTGCTTGTTCCTACGACCTGAGATCATCATGGATTTCTGCATGAGGAACTACATACTTTAATATGATCTTACATCATCTGTAACGGGGTGATCATTAGGGTCATCATTAGGTATGCACTGAATCATGACGAGAAATGTGAGTGACAAAGATGGGATTTGTTCCTCTCGTTAAGAGGGAGATATCTCTGGGCTCCCTGATGAACTAGGACTGAAGGAAATGCACGACCATGCTCAAAATGGATTAACATGTGTTGTTAATATTATTTTGTATTTACTCAGTATAATTGTCGATCAGGAAAGAGACTTTGATCAAACTCTTGGATGACATACTTTCATGCCTTGTGATCAAGACATATAGCGTAGAACAAAAGGAATAAGCAAACGTCTATTCAGATAGGTTTATGATCGTTGATCATTTTATTTAACATGGGTAGTCATGATATTAGTCTAGAGGTTACTCGTGACTTACTATCTTTAGAAGATTGTTGACAATGTTAAATAGAACCTACACGGTCGTACAATGAACTCCATTCATATTGGATGATAATACCTCAAAATAATTGTACATGTGATGTATAAATCGGTGAACGAAATAATTAATTATTGGATAATTAATTGTGCAAAACAGCACCATTCCGTTCGGAGCGGAGTAGTTCCATTTTAAACGGAATATATATGGTAACTGTACTTCCTTGGCTACCAAGATTTTATACATGGAAACTCCTATTCCGTTCGGAACGGAATATCGTTCGCCTCTCTCTCTAGTATAAATAGAAGGGCAGTCCCTTTCTATTCAATACACAATTCTCAAGCCTTAGAGGCCGTCGTGATACAGAAATAGAGAGAGAGTTTTGTGAGGTAATTTCGGAAAGTATTTCCTGACTAGTCTAGCTGAGTCTGGTAATTTCGTGTGTTTGAAGTTCACGTTGATACGAGTAGAGATCTCCTACGTTGGAGATTAGCGAGCGATCAAGTTCTTCATTCCTAGGAAGAGCAAGAAGGTTTGCAGAGTCGAGCTTCAGAAGCCAAGAAGAAGAAGGAAGCAAGGATGAAATTCGTTCAGACCTACATCTGCTTCTCTCTTCCGGATCAGGAAGATCCGAGGTATAAATTTTAATAGCATAATCTCGTACCTTTATTTTCTTTACGATGATCCTAGGGAGGGTTGAACCCGTAGGTTCCGCTGCGCATGTAACGTGCATGGCTACGGGTTTGCCAACAATGTAATCGTCAATTATATTTAAAATTTATGAAATTCTAGTGAAATAAATTTTAGCGTTTTGAAAATATTATTTCAAAACATCACAGAAATAGTTTCTAAGAATATAATATTGGATATTATGATTTTCTAGAGTTTCGGGAAAATAGTTTTTCGGGAATCTGTTTTGGAAGCGGACCTAACATAAAAGGAAACAGAATTTTCAGCGTTATTCTGTTCCGAACGGAATAGTTCGGTTCCAAACGGAATAAGGCTGATTTTGCAATTTTTTTTATACATGGAATTTTTATTTAAATATGGTATGAGCCTTAGATCTGCGATTGTTCTGTGATGTAATATCTATGTGTATGAATGCTTGTAATTTTATTTAATATCTATGGCAACCGGTGAGTTGTCCAAAGTTATAATTATAGCAATCTGTGAGTTGTCCAAAGTTGTACTTTACTTTTCTAGCAATAGGATAATTGTTATGATAGATATTATATGAAGACTACGAGACAAGGATCTTGGTGCAATCTTCAGAAGATGGCATTGGATCTTCGCACACACACAACGAAGGGTTAGTTGAAGATTATATCTACAGTATGGAGATAGATCTAAGATTAGGAACTTCATGATCGCTCGTGAAGAACATGCTCATACCATATTTGACTTGTTTCTCTGATATTTATATTTATAAATCTAAAATAAATACAATCTTTCAGAATGTTAAGTAAGGAAGTGTCCCCCATGTCACTGAAGCTCTTGGTACTTAGACAGTCTTCCATGTGGGTCATGCCAAAGCTGAGCATATGGGGGGATTGTCTTTGTAAAGGAGGATACACGGGAAATGGCGTCCAGCATGGGTTATGCCAAAGCTGAGTGTGTTGGATTTCTATTTTGGCGATACTCATACATGGTTAAACTGCAAGCAAGTAGGACTTGGACTCAGGGCACAAGATGGGATAATACACGGGCATATGATGCTCATTCCATAAAAGGCAAGAGTTGTATATGATACAATTAGAAATGTTCCTACCTAAATAGTTGAGGAATAAGGGTTGCGCCAAAGCACACTTAGTGCTCAATGAAATATGGATCTTGACTTACTATGAAACCTTATTTAATTGAATGTTTCCGAATCAATACTACTGAAGGTGTTTAATTTGAAGAAAATAGTGGGAGTATAATATATGAATCAAAATTAGGATAATTCTAATTTTAAATTATAAATTTTACATTGCATATTAAACTTATAGAGTGAGTTCGAAATTTACGGACTTGCGATCTATCATTGAGAAGGATAAGCTCAACGTCACAAACTTCCCTAAATTGTTCAGGACTCTGAGAATTGTTCGCAAGAGTGAAGGGAAGTTGTATGTCCTTGAGACACCCATCCCAAATCCACCGCCTTCGACCGCTTCTAGAGTCATTCAAGATACTTATCAGAATTATATTGATGATTCTAATGAAGTAGCCTGGATGATGTTAACATAAATGAAACTTAAGATTCGGAAGCAGATAGGTTTTATGGATGCCTATGATATGATCAAGGCGCTTAAGGAAATGTTCCGAAAGTAAACTAATATTCAGCAGTACAAGGTCACCAAGTTATTAATCAAGAGCAAGATGGCTCATGGCTCCTCTAGGGATACTCATGTGTTCAAGATGAGAAGTCACATTGATTACTTAGAGAGACTTGGTTCGCCTATTCTAAGGGAATTCGCGGTTGACATGATTCTTGGATCGCTTCCTCCGAACTTTGATTTGTTTATTAATGAATATCATAAGCGTCGGATGGAGTTGACGATCACGGAATTTCATAAGATGCTTAAACAGGCAGACAAAGACATAGAGGCAAAAGTTATCATTGATTCCCTCAGGATTGAAAAGGAAAGGGAGTCGAGAAGACAAAACACCTGGGAGAGCTGGATCAAGAGTAGGGGCAAAGTGTTGCCTAAACCTGAGGAATCCGAAGAAATGATTGCATGTTCTATGCGTGATCACTGTAGAGGGGGGTGTAAGATATGTCAAGAAGAAGAATTAATGGCTGCCATTTCAAGTAGTCCTCTTCCTAAATCTCTACTTGGATAGTGGATATCCACTGTAATTCTCACATTTTGAATGTACATGATATTACTCAGAAGTAGAAGATTAGCTAGAGGAGAAGTCAACCTACGAGTGGGGAATGAAGCAAGAGTTGCTACATTAGTTCTAGGATTTTATTGACCTAGCCATTGTGGACTTGTAATGAAATAAATGTTATTTCTATATTAGGGTTAAAGTGGTTGTAAAATTTATTATTTAGAATAATGAGATTTCCCTAGATTTGTCTATTTGAAATGTTCACAAAGAAAATGGCCATTATATGATGAATGATAAGTCTATTTATTCCATACTCCTAGTAGTGTCATCTAAGCCACAGAATGAGAATCGCATTTCTTAACTCCACCCTATGTGGAACGGTAGACTCTTTAGATCTAGGATTAATTGAGACGTGCGGATTTTATTTATTGAACAAGATGACAAGAATAGACAACCATCAAAAGGTTGAGTGGTTTGTTGTGACTCATGCACGAGAGACAACAAGTAAGACAGCTAGAAATAGGAATATCAATATTTCATCTTAAAGTGTTTTAAGTACAAGTTTACTTAATAAAACACGAAATATTTGAAATTTTCAAAGCATTTAAGAATGAAATTCAATATCGACTTGACGATAAGAGCACTTTGATTGGATTGAGGTGACAAATAGATTGACGATCATCATAGAGATTGTGAAGGGGGAATATGATGAACCTTATTGGATAAGATTCGATCTATGATAAGTCAAACAAACCCTCCAAAATTCTTATAGGTTTATACTCTTGAACATACTCAATACTGAATACCAGAAGGTTCAAAAGAACACCGTATGTGACATGGATTGGGATGGCCCCAAGTTGACTTTAAAAGGTTGAAGTATGACTCGTGTCAAAAGGTTTGACGATGTCAACACAACAATCTTATAAATATTTATGGAATATTAATTTGATATTGTTTTATATCCATTACAAGTTCAAATTGTTTGCTACTCATAATTCAGACTTCTTTAAAAGAGATCTCATCTCCTAAAGAAGCAGTGGGATTGTAATACATCTTGAAAGGTTCAAGATCCACATACTAGTGATAAACCATTAATAAGTCTATAAACTAGTTGATAAGGCTATACTTGAAACATAAGGTCCTCCTCACAGACCTGGTAGACATTAGCTGAGCGATACAATCTCTCATAAAAGGTGCTACCGAGGAGACTGTGAAGAATCAATGGTTAGACCATGAGAACTGAGATGCAACCCAGTCAAGTTTGGAACTTAGTTGGAGTATTCAATGGCTTGATGACCATTGCATGGTTAACCTATAAATAACAAAGAAAGTTGTTATAGTATGGGCTATAGTAAAAGACTTTCTCACTTGTTGCTATTACGAATTCTAACTTCCATAGCACAATGTGATTGTGAATGATGGAACAGAGATATAAAACTCACATTCCTTTACAGGAACTTTACTGTGGATGTATCTTCGATACATGGCAAGTTAACAACCTTCGAATCCATGAATGGATTAAAGCAAGCACCTCAAGATGAGTTTATTTGACATAGTAAATTGCAAAATTTAGCTTTATCAAAATAGATAAGGCCACATCGGTTTTAAGAAATTCAGTGGCAGTATTACAGTCTTCTGGTGTTATAACGAAGAACCTTCACCATCCTAATAATTGGGAGTTGAAGTCTATATAGACTTATGGTTGTAAGATAAAGTATATTGGTAAAATATTGAAAGAATTCAATACGCAAGAAATGTTCTTGCTTACGGTGGTCAAATGAATGATGAAAGACATACAAATGGAATTCTATGTCTTTAGCCATATATTGAAGTGTTCAATATGCAAGAAAAAAATCTTGCTTATGGCGTTCACTTGAACAATACAAGGATATAAGAATTAGATTCTATACCTTCGACCATATATATTAAATATTCAATATGTAAGAAAGAGTTCTTGGTTTTGGCACTAATATGAACAATGAAATGCACATGAATTGGATTCTATGCTTTCAACAATATATTGAAGAAGTTCAATATGCAAGAAAGAATTCTTGCCTATGAAGTTCTTGCTCTTATCATCCGTTTATTAAAATATTTAATATACAAGAAACAGTTCTTGATAATGGAATGAATAAGATTCTTCAAGCCATACAATGTATTGTGCAATATGCTTGGAGCATAAGAGAGCAAATTATAGTCATTTGATGACTAGAATAAATTACTAAGTTCTTATGAAGAACTAAGATATCCCGATCTATGAGGAGCTAAGTAGTGATAAGAGATTACACTTTCCGAACATGGATCATAATCGCAATTCGTTTATTTTGAATGCAGTAATTTGGAAAGAGTTTCAAATAAGATACGGTAACTTGAAACAAAATCATATTGTCGTTATAGAAGCTGACAATAGGTATGCTTGAACCAAAAGTTGATCTTGGAACTAGGAGTAGTCCCGAGTGCTCTTAAAGCCTGGCGATCTATGTTATGAACAAAGAGTTGCTTAGAATAAAGCAACAAGGATACAAGCACCAATTTCAGAAGTCTTCAACTAATGATAGAGATCAATAGTAGACATTACAAGTTTACAAAGTAAGTTTCTATAATCTGATAGGCTTATAGTTCCCGCTAGTGGAACATGAAGGTCATGTTTTCTAATAAGTATTGGATGCTTAGGATTGGCCTAGTGCAAGTGGGAGACTGAAGGAATTATGCCCTAGCCTAAATTGTTAGACTAGAGATTAGATTATGAGAAACACGTTTATTCATTTCATATATGAATGAGTGTATGGGTGACTAATATATTTACATATATTAGATCAACCATGAATGATACTTCGGGTTCACGTTATCATAATACATGATTCTAATAGTAGAACTGTGAACCAACGTATGATATTCTAAACCGTCCCTAGTGATATTTAGGATGTTTATAGAGATAAACACACTTCAAGTAAGAAGCTACATATCCACACTAGTATATTCACAGATTGGATGATCATCATCTGCTGATCATGGACATAGGGATGTCATGTCTGGAATTTAGGTGCGTGTTAGAGAACATGTACTGGACTGACCGCACTATGAGAATATGCATGGTATATGTCATTAGTGATTCTCATATGAATAGTTTGCTTGTTCCTACGACCTGAGATCACCATGGATTTCTGTATGAGGAACTACATACTTTAATATGATCTTACGTCATCCGTAATAGGATGATCATTAGGGTCATCATTAGGTATGTACTGAATCATGACGAGGAATCTGAGTGACCAAGATGGGCTTTGTTCCTCTCGTTAAGAGGGAGATATCTCTGGGTCTCCCAATGATATATGACTGAAGGAATTACATGGCCATGCTCGAAATGGATTAATATGTGTTGTTAATATCATTTTGTATTTATTCAGTCTAATTCTCGATCAGGAAAGAGACTTTGATCAAACTCAAGGATGACATACTTCCATGCCTTGTGATCAAGACATATATCGTAGAACAAAAGGAATAAGCAAACGTCTATTCAGATAGGTTTATGATCGCTGATCATTTCATTTAACATGGGTAGTCATGACATCAGTCTAGAGGTTACTCATGACTTACTATCTTTAGAAGATCATTGACAATGTCAAATGGAACCTACATGGTCACAAATGAACTCCATTCATACGGGATGAAAATACCTCAAAATAATTATACATGAGATGTATAAATTGATGAATGAAATAATTAATTATTGGATAATTGATTGTGAAAAACAGCACCATTCCGTTCTGAATGGAACAATTCCATTTTGAACGGAATATATATGGTAACTTCATTTCCTTGGCTGCCAAGGTTTTATACATGGAAACTCCTATTCCGTTCGGAATGGAATAAGCGCATAATTTGGGTTCTAGTTATGGTAACTGAGCAATCGTTCACCTCTCTCTCTAGTATAAATAGAATGGCAGTCCCTCTCTATTCAATACACAATTCTCAAGCCTTAGAGTCCGTCATGATACATAAATAGAGAGAGAGAGAGTTTTGTGAGGTAATTTCAGAAAGTATTTCCGAACTCGTCTAGCCGAGTCTGGTTATTCCGTGTGTCTGAAGTTCGCGTGGAAATGAGTAGACATCTCCTACGTTGGTGATTAGCGAGCGATCAAGTTCTTCATCCCTAGGAAGAGTAAGATGGTTTGCAGAGTCGAGATTAAGAAGTCAGGAAGAGGAAGGAAGCAAGGCTGAAATTCATTCAGACCTACATCCGCTTCTCTCCCGGATCAGGAAGATCCGAGGTATAAATTTTAATAGCATAATCTTGTACCTTTATTCCTTTACAATGATCGTAAGGAGGGTTGAACCCGTAGGTTCCATTGCACATGTAACGTACATGGCTACCGTAACTAGTGACTTAAATAGAAACATGATTGTGGAGGTTGCCATTGAGTTAGCCATATGTACCTAGTGACTTACCGGGGGGTTGATTAAGTGAAGTGAGGGGATCAAGCCTCTTATTCTTTGAGACTCCTCTCAATTTCTCTCACTTATAGAGGCGACCATGTTGAAGTCCCCCAAGAGTAACCAAGGATCCTCACTGTCTTCAATGAAATTCTCTAGTTCTTTTATGAAAGCATCTTTTTCTTGGTCAGTTTGTTGTTCACAGACCCCGGTAATTCTAATTTTTCTACCATCCCACTTGCAACTCAAGTTCATTATCACTGAGTAATCCCCTTTGGGGGATTGTGATAATGTGAATAGATCCTCTTTCCATGCCATCATTATTCCGCTAGGAGGCTCCAATCGATTCTAACGAGATATGCAGGACATTGCCTGTAATTTCGTTGTGTAAAGAGTTGGAGTATTCTTTTAACTTGGCCTCTTAAAGGAATAAGAAAGCTGGTTTTTTCCGAAAGTAGGTTATTTTTCACATCCACTCTTTTTTCTTTGTTATTTAGAGAATCGAACATTCCACGAAATAAATTTGATAGGTTTTAGTTTCATTTTGGTTAATAAAATTTAACTTACTTTGCTTTTGTGAATTGTAGGCTAGTTTGTTGCCAGAGAGATGATGTCGCCTTTCGACATCTCTCTGACGTGGATTACAACTTTTGGTAGGAGTCCGAGGATTGGTCCCACTAAAATTGGTTCTTGATAAAGACTAAGTTACTCTTTCTTGGCGCCTAAGTTACCTCTTCGGGCCCTTACGAACGTTGTAGGTCTTCCTCTTAACTTTCCAATGCATATTCACACGTCCCGGCCCGAGGTCCAAAGAGAGAGTTATGCCCAAAATACTGAACAGCTTTCAGCAGTTTCACAGGGTGAGGGTGAGGCTTACTGGGTGCGAGGATAGGTGCTAGAACTGCATTACTTCCTCCCGTGAAGTGCCGACACCATGTCAAGTCGGATCTTGCTCCAAATATGCTGCAAATATGTTGTTTTCTACCGTTATGCGCTATTTTTCTGAAACACAAGTGAACACTAGCAATAACATGATTCTTAAATAAAACATAAGCAAACTACTAAAATAACTAACAAAAATGCATACAAGATAGGTAATAATTATCTAAATATAATACCCCTATCAGTTAAATAGGCAAAACTTGGTGATATGGCCGGGATTTTTGCACTTGTAACATGTAATTCGTTCTTTGCAATGCTCTCTTTGGTGATTAGTCGATAGGCACCGGTAACATAAGGTAGAGGTTGTGTTTTTGTTCTTCTTATTGATTACCTACATTGATCATGTTTCATGCATTTTTGTTCCTTTGGTTCAGCAGCTTGTTTGATTAGGGTTTGTACTGAGGAGACCCGAGGAGACCACAGCTTAAGTCTCTCTACTCATGCCCCCCCTACTTTACTCTCTTCAGAAGCTTCGATCGGATCTCTATTAGGGTTTGTTCGAAGCTAAATACCTTCATTATCGCTGCTAGGATTTCTTCCCTAGAAGGTGCCATCTTTTTATCCTCTCTCCTAGTGATAGAATATCTTGTTTGAGATACAATAAGTTTTGGGTTCAAATTTCATATGCACTAATTGAGTAATTTTTTGTTATTTTTTATAAAATAAACCCAACTTAAATAGTTTAAAAAAAATTAATTAAGAAATTAATATTTATACTATAAACTTGGTCATGCTCTCCTCATGCTAATTGACCATGCTGTATATTATTTTCATAATATTTATAAAATCGGGATTTGCATTCTCGGATTTTGTACTAGCCCAAGATTGAAAAATGTATAATCCTGAGCTTCACTTGTGTAAAGTCCAGTCTCCAAACCCACCCAAGCTAATTCCCCTTGAGTCTCTAGGGTTTAATTAGTTCAACTGAAGCCAGCCGACTCGATTTCACTTTCACAATGGCTGAAGAAGCGGTGCTCGGTTTTCTTCATACCAACAACCGGATCTTTGACTCACACCAGTTCGCCGCCTCCTCCGGTGTCGACCACACCGAGCTTGAGAATGTCATTGTGGGATGATTGATTAAAAAGTAAAGAAATTTGAGGAGTAATCAGTCTAGATAGTGGAATTCAGATTCTTATGTAAGTTTTATTTGATGGGTTTAAGAAATTATGAGAGAAAGTTGAGTTCTGGCAATGGATCGCCTGAGTTCCTGTTATTCTCTAACATTCCGTCTGAGGGAATATCCAGTGCAGCTCTCAAGGTGACAAATTTCATTATTTTTCTCTCAAATTAGAATAATGACACAATGGGTTTAGAATAAGATTACAATTGGACCTTTTTTTTGGCGAAAAGGGCGATTTCAGAGCTATGGAAACTAAGCTCTTGAGGAAAGCTTGTCTATTTGAGAAAAGATTTCTCCTCCAATAGGGAAAAGGAAGCTCATAGCATGGGACAACAGGTGGTTCACTTAACAATACTGGCGAAACACTAAAAAGATAATCGATTACTCCAAGGCAAAAGCGAGGAGACGCAGACACTGCTGGAGAGTCCAAACTCTAGATGTACACTACTTCACACCCTCCGCTCCATATATACCATACCAGTTTGCTTTACCGCTTATCCGTCACAACTATCCATATTCATAACTCTCTTTCTACTCTCCTTCACCAATGTCTAAGAACAACTCTTCCGCGAGGCAATCATCGTCTCAAGGTGTGTCCATTGGCTCACAAGCAAAGACACTTCAGCACCCACAACTCCAAGATTGTACAAATTCCCCCCTTCGCCTCTCTCTCCGCCTAATCTGGCTTCATCCCAACCTCTATTAATGTTGCAATTTACGAGATTAACACTCGCCCTCAGCCGACTAACACTATAATAATGATGAGAAAACCTAATTCTTCCTTCACCATTATAGACACAATTAAAAAGAGGGGAAAGGCTCCAACTGGACTGTGTTTCTCTACTGATACTTCAATTAAATCATGACATAACCGCTATTTGAATTGCTACAAGGAGGAACATATAGTGAAAGATTGTCTATATTCCTTCCATTGCAGGAATTGTGACAAAAGTAGTCACATTCATCGCAAATGCAAAAATAAACCCAAACCTAGCGGAAGAAGTAATCCTTTAGCCGCTCCCCTTAGACCCAAAGATCAATCTCTCCCTCAATACAAGCCGAAAAGCCTGCATTACCATGTACAACCATCTAATATGGTAAGTGTAGATCTGAAAAGGTACGATTCACATATTGTTATTGATGCCAGAGTGGTTAATTATTATAATCTCAAGTATGTTAGGTGAAAGGAAACGCGTATTCTCAAAAGCACAGCGGAATAAAATTTTACCCGTTTCCTAACCGAGGATCCGTGTATTATCGATCAAATCAAGAAAAATAAATCTTATTTATAGCTCGGATTAGGCTAATCCATTTTGTAGGACTTCGCCATTCGTCTCCAAACGATCTCCCTGCTTCTCTTGCGGATCTGATCATGAAAGGCGCTACGACTCCGGCACCGCCCTCTACACGTATCCACACGTGCTAACTCGTTAGCGGAGAATTCGAGATTACTAGAACTGGTTTCTCTTTCTCTCTCTCTCAATAGGTGGCTAGGGTATGGTCAGAATCTTCTGACCTAATCAGACGAACCCTTCATCTATTTATAGCATCTAGTGCTCACGCCTCTTCACCTCCCTTTTGATTTTCTGTGTCTAACAGAGTTAGTTTTGTTTGTGTGTGACCATGTAGGTTCATTTAATATTGACAATAAATTACAATTTTATAAATCATAAGTAGCCTCTAGTACGACGTTATGATTATCCAAATTAAATGAATGATACGTGATCATAACCTATACATCAATTATGTATTTAGTTCATTTATTAAACGATATTCATATTGATCATAAGACATGGTTTTATGTCATCCTTATTTTGATCAATTCTCTGTCCTGAATTATAATTAGACTGAATAAATTAAAAGATATTAACAACACATGCTAATTCTTTCGTACACGGCCGTGTGTTTTTCTTCAGTCTCAATTTATCAGAGGGCCCTGAGATATCTCTCTCGTATCCGAGAGTAACAAATTATATCTTGATCATTCACATTCCTACTCATGGTTTACTAAATACCCGATCATAGCTTTTATAATTATCCAGTTAAAGACAACATTTGACTATGTCAAAGTATAAAGATATACATGTAGAAATCTATGATGATCTCAAATCAAAGGACTACTCATACATTAGATGATGAGAAAACACTAATGACATATATCATGTATATTCTCATAGTGGGTCGATCTAATATATGTTCTCCAATATATATTTATATTAATGAACTGATATCCAATATCCATGATCAGTAAAACGTGATCATCATCCAAATAACATACTAGTAACTATATATATGATTTGAGATTTTCAAATATGTTTATCTTACAAACATCTCATATATGACTAGGGATAATTTAGAATTGTATTCACTTTGCTTTACGGTTTTACTATCAGAATCACATATTCTGATGACGTATAATGGACATACATATTCATGGTTAATTAATAATTTAACAACCTTTACGCACAATTATTATATGAAAAAGTTTATGAGATAAAACATCTAATCCAAAAATATCTAATACATAATCTGTTTCTCACATGGTAAAACAGTTTGGCTTAAGACATTATTACTTTCATCAGGGACATGCTTGAAATCTGCAAAGAGCTTAAGAGGGTAAGGCTCAAGTCGTAGCCCACCTCTCGGGCTCTAAATATATCGCATTCTTACCTGACTCAATAACTCCCAAAGCTTTCTCAATGTTCCCCTTTATGATTTTGTTGTTCAAGGGTTTGCAATTTATCCCTGGAATAGAGCTTTTAGTGTCTCTAATCAGGCCTATAATATTAGGTGCCGTTTGCTTTGAGTTTTGAAGGATGCCTGAGGATGTATGATTCCAAGAAATCCTATTCAATAGAATGTAATTCCAAGATATATATTATTGACATGTTTGGTTTGGTGTATTTATATCTATGAATGTAGAAGATATTGATTTATTTATATTCCAAATTTGAAAAATTTATTTAGATCTACAAATTAATTAGAGAAAAAAAATATTTCTGTATAAAGATTTATTTCCTTATTTTTACATTCCCTCATCATGGGAATGCAGAAAGCCACCAATTTTGGTGACTATCCTATTCCCACCAAATATTATCATGGGCATCTCGGATGATATTACTTTATTACCTAGTGAATTACTAAATGTGAGAATATAATCCATCATACTTGGATGCATTGGCATTCTCATTTAAAAGCACGAACCAAATGACCTCTTAGGGCTTGGCTATATTTTATTAACATGCCGACTTTCAGTTGGAGAACAAGTGAAATAAAAAAAAATGGTTAGTACTTTTGACATGTTTGAATATCATTGCAATCATTAAATCCTATAGAAAGATTAAGGGTTGTAGCACTGGTTCAAAGGCTTGGGCTAATTCCTGAAGTTATTTTGACCAATTGTGAAGGTTTAGGCAATGATATTCCAATTGGCATTATTAATTGGAGGGATGAGCCTTTTAAAGTTAAAGTTGCTATTGATCTAACACCCATTGATGACTACTTTCAGAAAGTTAGAGAAAGAATTTATATCAAGCAAAATGCGAAAAAGAAGCAAGTTGTAGAGGTGAGCCACTCTGTGGAGTCACCCCTAAAAGATAATGAGAAGAAGACATCATGGTGTCTCAGGATCTCAAGTGTTCAAAGGATGACCTAAGCAGTATATTGTCCAAATTGAAATCATCCAATGATGGTGATGAGCTTTTAGTCTCCTCACCATGCGAGACTGTCTTATCCAATTGTCATATGGCGGCTGGCTTGATTGCCTTTCTGTTCTAATGGGGATCTCCTTCTATAGGCCAAAAGATTCGGATAAGGATTCAGGATTGAATTTTAGTGCATGATCATGATACAGATAATTGTCAAAAAAAAAAAAAGACATGTTTATTTGCCGAAATTGCCAAACATTGGTAACATTTTATGTATCCAAAATTTGTATTAATTTAAATACCATTTTATAAATAATATAATATCTTTAAATATTTAGAAATAATAGTCCAATAATCTAAAACGTAATATGGCATCCCATAAGACAAACCTATAATTTTTTTGTTACCCTTCATAATTTTTTTGAGATTTTTTGATATTTTGCGTGATAAAAAAATGAGGTGTTATTATTTATACAAATTCCACATTTATGTACAGTGATATTTGAGACTTATAAAACAAATGAGTTAACTATATATGAATTTTCGTTTTAAGTATTATTCAATAAAGTCCGAATTTTTATCCTTATCCAGGAGTACCGAACTGTACAGTATCCACTTAATATATGGATTTTATATGGAACCAAAAAATCAAATGGATGCAAATATAATGTGACAACTGCATGAACCAAATTCCGACCGGATCCAAACCGTCTATACCCCCTACGTGCAACAATACATATATAAAAATTGGAAATTTCATGAGTAACCTACCAAAATTAGAAAAATATACTTTTACTCCTATACAATGACAATTATCATTTAAATTTGTTTTTTTCTTTGCTGAATAACTAATTTTATGTTCAATTTTACAAAAAAACTTAAGATAAAAAAAGTTTCTAGCGTAACCTTGAAAAAATTGATAAGTAAGCTGGTCTCGGAACTAAATATCTTCCATACATTTTTGTCATTTTCACACTTTGTTGGGGTATACATGAAATTATGAGATTCTGTGGGGGTGTACTTGAAATTTAATCTACATCTTATAATAATTTATATAATATTTTCTTAGGCCTTGTTTGGTTTGGGGTTAAATTAGGGAAAAGAAAGTAAAGGTAAAATATTACATATGATTGGTTTGGAGGTAAGCTAGGGCAAGTAAAGGAAATATAAGGAAACTATTATAACTATCTATAAATTGAGATGTCAAGTAATATAAAAAAATAGAGATGAATATATATTTCTCTCCAAATCGTATGCTTCTTTTATTTTACTAATGGGAAATTATATGTTTCTTTTATTCTAGAATAGTTTTTCTTCATTTATTCTTAGTTCCCCTTCATTCAAATCAAGCAAGGTGAAAGAGAATACTCTTAACCATAGTTCCCCTCTTCTTTTTCCCTTTCCTTAGTTTACCCTCAAAACAAGCAAGGCCTTAAGGATAGACTCGAAATTGCTCCTTACTTAAGATTTTGTAACTACATACACCAAATTCCTCCTTTAAATTATATTTTATTAAAATAATTATTCATTAGTTTTAAAATATATTTTCATATTTTACAACATATGATTGAAGACCAAATTTAATTATTCATTAATTAAATAATCGAAATTCCTTTTCAGGTAATGAAATTGAGAGGAAAAAAGATCTAAATCTCGCTCTTTCCGTTTTGATTAATTTGATTTGATTTTCAGCGAGGAAGAAGTACACGGAGGAGCAGATTGAGAGAATAAAGGAGTCGATTCAGATTCGTGAAGAAGCTCAACCGATTGAGCTTGTAAAAGCGGTTTGTATTTGGTTTCAATTTCATTACTTACTCTTGTGTTGAGGGAATTAATTGAGGCTTGAAATTTGTTGATTTGATTGAAACAGGTGAAGAATTTGAAAAAAGAGAGAATCTCAGTAGAGCCTTCATTCCTTCACTAGACAAATCTCTCACTCAACAATGGCGGCGACGACTTCCAAGAATCTCGGCGGAGCCTTCATTCCTTCACCAGACAAATGCTTTTGTTGTTGACTTTTGAGTTGTTTTTGCTTTAATAATGAATGATCATGGTGTTGTGAAAAGAGATTAGGCGTGGAAATAATCTGAAACTGATGTTTTATATCTGTGTTTTGTATACTATGATAGAATTTTGGTGAATCTCAGTGATAAATGTTTTCTGTTTTGTATTGATTGGATATTCACGCCATCATGGTGTTTGTGATATTGTTGCAAATGCTTTCATGTACTGGTTTTGCTGATTATTTTCCTATAGTAATACAATTTTTTCAGATTTCAATTGGAATGGTGGTAATTGTAATATACCTGATAATTAAATATGTAAATGAATCATTTTAAGTGGCTACTGGATAAATACATTAGATAAAAATTAATCCCAACTCCTTATTTTTTACCTACTTTTGAGCCCCCTTGAAAGGACACACAACATTACTTTTATCTTGACCGTTCGATCAATTTTTTTGTCGCATCTTAGCTATTCATTTTTTCAAATTTATTGATATTTTATAGCAACATTTGTGTGGTTAATAAAATATAAGCATATGATTGGTTGAATTTGTGTTTTGTATTTCATACCCGATTTAGTGACAACCGTTGTGAGTTTACTTGTGACCATCAGATATTAATCAGATGGTTTCAATGAATCATAGTGCAAAATTATGTTCAATTATTAATACCATTAGTTTATGAAGAGTTCACTCATTAAAATATAAATAATTTTTCTTTTCTTCTTTAAAAAATTATAATTTTTAATAAAATATTTTATTTCTAATGTTAAAATCATAAAATATAAATTTGTTGGAATTTTCTCTTTATTTTGAGTTCCATATTTTTATGGTTCCAATTTTTTTTTTAAATATGTGAATATTAACCATATAAAAAAAATTACAAAAATGATATGCTCATTAACTTATACCTTATATCTTATTTTTCATTTCTCTTTTAGGATTCTCAAGAAACCTATTGTCAATTTAATCTCGGCCATTGGATCAATTTTTTTTTAAATATTAGTTTTTCATTTAAATTATTACCACAATATAACGTAAAGATATATTGTTATGATTCCAATTTCATTTTTTTTTTTTTTTTGATAAAATGTGAATATAGACTATATAAATGAATATGTAATAAAATGTGAAGCTCATTTACTTTTATTATATTATTGTACTACTCTTTGAAAATTCTCAAAAGAACTATTGTCAATTTTCTCGCACCCGTCGAATCAAAAAATTTATCAAATCTTAGCTTTTAATTTAAAATTTTATCACAATATCACATGATTAGTTAGATTAATGTTCAATGTTATATTTCCGTTATGTGAGAACTATCACCTCAAACAAAATTTCATAATATTGAAAACTATATTATATTAATTAATGTATTACATATTTCATAATAACATATGTATAATCCATACCATTTTAACATCTAAAAAAAATAAGAAAAATAACAAGTGACAAATTTTTGAATAAAATAAGTCATGTTATATATTCCTATGTAGCATATATATTTTTTTCCATATATATAATATTAAATATAATAATTATTTTTTTTAAAACTAATCATCTATAACATAATTTTATGTAGTTTCAACAAAAATCTTCGAAATAAATTATCTATCGTTCATTTTATTTTTCTAATCTCATTCATTTAAGCATGATTAATACTTAATTTATTTTTCTAATATAATATGTCGAGATAATGACGTAAGAAAATCAAAGACAATAATTTTGAATTCACTTATATATTATTTATGTATTATGAATTCACAAGCTTTAATTTTGAATTTTCATAATTACAAGTTATAGATTATTAGATTGAAATAACTATTTTGAAATACTTGTCGCAAAGCGCAAGCATTTATTTAATAGGACATCTTTAATTAAATAGGATATCTTTAAACTGCATATATTGCATTAAATAAAAATGTTTTATTTATAAATAATGGCATTTCTAATTCAAATAAAACAACAAAAACAACACCAGTAATAAAAATAATAATAATACACCAATAAACAAAACTCCAAACTGCAAAAACCTTAAAACTTCAACAAATTAAGCTTCCGCAAATCTCCTACAGCCCGAGCCGACAAATCGGGTTATTCTTTATAAGATTGAAATCCACCTACAAAAACACACCACAATTAGTTTAACATCATCATAACATATTTAAAACAAAACCCAAAACATTATACAAATCATACCTTCGGCCCAAAGAGATCTCGGATATTATCAATCCCATATAAAATCATAGTGGGCCTGTCTCAGAGAAAAAGGATATTATCATTTCCACATATAATTCATAAAAAAAATCATAAAAAATACAAAGTTTCTAACATTCATTAATAATAAAAAAAGTTACCTTTCAAGAGAAAGTCCCCAAGCAATAACATTAACATCTCGAGGAAGGCCCATTGGAAGAAGCATTTCAGGTCGGAACATTCCGGAATTTCCTATCTCCACCCATTTGTTTAATCCCTCGTGGTAACTACAAAAATTAAAAATAAAAATAAAACAAGGCAAAAACAAATTAAGTAATTAGAGATTGTAAAAAGAGAAAAGGAAAAGGTCGGATTAGAACCTGAATATTTCCATGCTGGGTTCGGTGTACGGATTGTAAGCCGGCTTGAAACGCAGCTTTGACATTCCTTCATTTTCCATAATTTAAAAATAAAAAAATAAAACTTTACAGAACCCACTTTAAAACAATGCTATTACCATAAGAAAAATATTATACCGAGTCTTGCGAAGAAATCCTCCAACACGCCGATCAAATCACCGAGAGTCAATCCACGATCACAAATCAGACCTAAATTTCAATTTTCAAAATTTAAAGACCAATTTATGCTAAATAATAATATTTTTGTTATAAAAAATAGTGAGAAATTACAAAAATACCCTCAATTTGGTGGAACTCAGCAAGATGGGTCCGATCCACAGCTTCATTTCTGAAAACTCGGTCTATTGAGTAGTACCTTTTCGGAGTAAATTCTTTCTGTAAAAAAATAATTACTTTTAATTATTAGCAAATCAAACTTTAATGATTAACCCCTAAACCCTAATGATATATAATTAATTAACCTGTTGAGCAAGCTTGTAAAGCATTCTTGTAGAAACTGCAGTAGTGTGAGTACGCAAAAGATTTTTCTCTGCTTCGTCTCTTTTCCAATCATATCCATATCTATACACAACATTTTAAATAAATAAATAATAAATAATTGAACTATGAATAAACTGAAAAAAAAGAAAATACCCTTTGGAACCGTAACCGCCAGATTCATGAACCGATTTAACCTTCTCAAGATAATCTTCAGGCAATTCTTTAGTCGTAGCAGGAACTGTCACAAATTATTATTATTATTATTATTATTATTATTATTATTATTATTATTATTATTATTATTATTATTATTATTATTATTATTATTATTATTAATTTTTAATCAATGCTATATTAAATAATATATACCTTTCAAGAAGAAAGTATCATGTGAATCGCGAGCAGGGTGTTGCTGAGGCTGAAATAGTGCATCGAAATTCCAGAAACTGAACAGGAAAATTATATAAATAATTATTAATTAAGTATTTAATTATCATGAATCTACAAATAATTAATGTATAGTTAGTTGTAATTATTTAAATTGAAATAATTAATTACCTGCTTTCTACAAAGTTATTTGTAGGCATCTCCTCAAATCTGCATCACGCCAATTAATACATTATCATAATTACGAAAATAAATCCAGTCAGATATGAAAAAACTATATAAATAATATAATTAGGTTCTCATAATTTACCCCATTTGCAAGAAGATATTCTGTATTTCCTCTTTAACCTAAAAATAAAATTGATATTATTTATATTAAAAAGATTCCCATATTTTTTTACTGAAATAATATAATATTTTTTATACCTCAAGTAAAGGTTGCAAATAGCCGACTTGAATTGGCTGAACTTGAGCACTTAAATTATATTCTTTGAATTCTAGATTTTTCCATTCGCCACTTGAAACAAATCAACTTACCACATCAGAAATTTATGACAAATAATCGTGACATTATATCAAAATATAAAATTCGATATAAAATTATACCTTATAATATGGTCTCTAGTTAAATCAGTGGCGGCCTTTTTCCTCTTTGGGACGTATTTTGGACCTTTTTGCAGTGAGTAGCCTTTCCATTTTCTATAAACAAAATATCATATTAAAAAAATTGCTTTCCATTTTCTATAAACAGAATATCATTTTAAAACAATTAATAAAATAAAATAGTAATTAAAAACCCAGTAAAATATGAGAGGATATTATTACTTACTGCTTCTCTATGAGCTGTCTTTTTTTAAGGACGTTAATAACTTGATCAGCTATGACCTATAATAAAAAAGAGATATAAAATGAAAAATAATAAGACACTTGGAAGTAGATAAAACTTATTAAATTATTTGCATATATATAATAATAATAATAATAATAATAATAAGATGTAATATAAGAATTTACCTCTCCAGCATCAATTTTCTGAAGTGTGGCCTGCACTTCATCATTTACACTTTCAACCTAAAAATAGAAAAATAAAAATAACAATAATTAGCATGAAAAATAATAGAACTTAAAATAGAAAGAACATCTAAGTCAATAACTCGAAAAATAGGTGAGGCAAGATAGTACCTTTCTCTTGACAAGATCCTTCTCAAAAGAAACCCATTTATTCTTGGCTGCAGCCTTGCTCGCTATATCAAAAGTCTCTTCTCCCAATTTCTCCTAATCAACATAAAAAATATAATAATTGTAATCTTATTCTAAGCTAAGCAATGCACCATTATGCATGCTAAATTGAGAGGAAAAGAATGAAATGTATCACCTTGAGAGCTGCCCTAGAGACGCCCTCAGATGGAATGTTAGAGAAGAGCAGGAACTCAGGCGATCCATTGTCCATGTAAGACTTTCCCTCTTTTGTCAGAACCCAGCTTTCTCTCGTAATTTCCTAAATCCAACAAGTAAAGATTACATAAGATAAGAATCTGAATTGCACTATCTGAACTGATTAAGCATATAATCTCTTCTTTTTAGTCAAATTATCGCACAAAAAAGGTAATTAATTATTGAGGGGGGAGTAATCGAAAGTTAGGATTTTACCTGAGCGTCTACAATCTCAAATCCCTTGAGACTCTTGATGACGTTCTCAAGCTCCGTGTGGGCGACGCCGGCGGCGGCGGCGAACTGGTGCGAGTCGGAGATCTGGTCGTTCGTCTGGAGGAAACCGAGTACCGCTTCTTCCGCCATTGTTGACGCTGAAAGTGAAACGGGTCGGCGCTTCGGTGGGAGTATTCGAGTAATTAAACCCTAGAGAAGAGAACAGAGGGGAGTTGGGTCGGGACTTTTCACAAATGAAATGTGGAGGGGGACTGCGGAGTAGGATTATACGTTTCGATCTTTGGGTTGATATGAGAATTCAAATTCTGGTTATATAAATTTTACTTGCGTGATGGAGAATTTTTTTGAACAGTAGCACTATTTTGAACAATAATTAATCAGATAGTATGATTTTCAAAATATTTGGGTAGGTGGCACTTCCGCCAGACCTTCTGGCGGAACTGAAGTAGTTCCGCCAGAGGGTCTGGCGGAACTAGGGAATTTTTTTTTTTGCTAATCTCGGCCATTTGGCACCCTTAAACAGCCTTAATTAATGAAAAAGGTTAATTCCGCCACCATGTCTGGCGGAACTAGGTAAAACTTATTTTTGGCCCAATTTAGACGGTGAAATTGGCCCAAAAATGATGAAAATATAGGTTCCGCCAGAGGGTCTGGCGGAACTACACATTTTCCCAACTTACAATCTGACCCAAAAAGTCCAAAAAAATGGTCTAGTTCCGCCAGACCCATTGGCGGAACTAGCTATTTTCTAGCTAGTTCCGCCAAAGGGTCTGGCGGAACTAGACCATTTTCCCAACTTACAATCTGACCCAAAAAGTCCAAAAAAATGGTCTAGTTCCGCCAGACCATCTGGCGGAACTAGCTATTTTCTGGCTAGTTCCGCTAGTACCTTTGGCGGAACTAACTAGTTCCGCCAGTAGATATGGCGGAACTAGACCATTTTCCCAACTTACAATCTGACCCAAAAAATTTCAAAATTTAGGGTTTAGTAACGGTTTTTAATAAAAAACCGATACTAAATATTAGTATTGTATCGTTTTTTATCAAAAAACCGATACTAAATCTGGAATTTTTTTTTCATTTAGTAACGGTTTTTATAAAATAACCGTTACTAAATTTAGGGTTTAGTAACGGTTTTTAATAAAAAATCGATACTAAATATTAGTACTGTATCGGTTTTTATCAAAGAACCCTTACTAAATCGGGAATTTTTTTTTCATTTAGTAACGGTTTTTATAAAATAACCGTTACTAAATATACACTTAGTAACGGTTCTTCCCTAAAAATCGTTACTAAATAGCATTGTAAGTTCTAGTTCCGCTAGTGGGTCTGGCGGAACTGCCCACTGCATTTTTTTAAACCCGAATTTAACCCTACCTGTCCGTTCGAAAAAAGAAGAGAAATATTTGGGGGCGAAATTTCATGCGATTTGAGTGGAAATTAAAGGAGAAAGAGGGGAGAAATTAAAGGAAGAGAAGGAGAAGTTAGAAAGAAGAAGAAATATGTAAGTTATTTTGTTTGATTTTGAGTTTTGATTAGTTATTTTTGTTGATTTGGTTGATTGAATTAAGTTTTGATTGAGTGAAATTAGTGCGAAATAGGTATGGATTTAGTGAGATTAGTTTGAAATTGGTTTAAATAGGTTGATAGTATTGAAATTTGTTTGAATTTTTGTTGATTTCTTTAGAGAAAAATAAGAACAAGAAGAAGAAGAAGAAGGAAGAGAAGAAGAAGAAGAAGAAGGAGTACATTTTTCGTCAAATTTATTCGGTATGACAAAAAATTATAATTATTTTTTATTACTTAGTTATTTTAAAGAAAAATATAATATAAATTTATTTAGTAATATATTTATTTATAGTAATTGTGTATGGTTTTTTTTAATATATACAATTTTTTGTATTAAAAAAAATAGAATAAAGCAATTTGTTTATTTTTGTGTTAAATAGTATGTTTATTTAGTTATGTAAAAATATATTGTTTAGTTATTATTTATATAGGGATATTTATATCAATTTTATTCAAGTATGAAAATATTTAATAATTAATTTTCAATATGTAGTTATTTTAAGAAAAAAATATAATATATATTTGTTTAGTAATATATTTATTTATAGTGATTTGTTAGGTTTTTATTTTTGACTATATAGTACTATTCCTATTAAAAAAAAGAGTGAAGTAATTTGTTTATATTAAAAAAATATTGAAGTAATTTATTTATAGTAATTGTTTAATTATTATTTATATTTAAAAAATAAAATTTATATAGGGATGTCATCTAGGGGCGGATCTAGTCGGGGTGGATCTAGTCGTGCGGATCGGGGGAAGGCTCCTATAGTTGAGCCAGAAGGTCCGGTATATCGTCCACTGAACGAATTCCAGGATGATCACAGAACTGTATGTTTCAGCCAACCGGACAACACCAAGGCTAAAGCGAAAGGGGGTTTCCGATACAGACAACATCATATTAATGTATTGTATATAAAATTATTTCTATATATTTATTTATTTAATTATGTAAAAATAATGTACTTATATGTTTCGTTTCCGCAGGTGCCATGGAATGTTCAGTTCGAGCCATATTTTGCGAGTGCGTGTTTGTTACAAACGCAGAGAATCGGTTATATACCAATCGATGGCATACTGATAACCGCTCTGCAGGAACGATGGAGAAAAGAGACACATATGTTCCACATGCCGCACGGAGAAATGACCATAACGTTAGAGAATGTTTCATGCTTGTTGGGGTTGCGGGTGGATGGCAAGCCCCTTTGTGTGAAGAACAACGGTATTAATTGGGCAAATAAAGCCGGGGAACTACTCGGAAAAACACCCCCCCAAGAGATGTTCAGAGGATCAGGAAATAAGAAAAGCAACGTGTTGGTAAAAAAAAATGGTTCATGGAGAATTTTGCCGATTTGGAGTGTGATGCCCCCATATTACGAGTCGAGCAATATTGTAGAGCTTACATGATCGGATTTTTTTCCGACATTTTATTTACGGATCCGAATGGGGACAGTTATTCGCTCATGCCCCTGGTACTTTTACAAGAAATGAATAATTTACATGAGTGAGCATTTGGGAGTGGGGTACTTGCATACCTGTACAAAGAGATGTGCAAAAGTACAGGTCCCGATCGGAAAAATATGGGAGGTTGCATCTTATTATTACAATTATGGGCTTGGCAACATTTTGCGACCGGAAGACCGAGAGTTTCATTGAACCCGGCAAGATTGAATATCTACGACGATCCGGATTACAATGATACGGTTGGCGTGCTCTGGAGAGATGCAAGAGTTAAAGAGGATCCGTCGACTACTCATTTATGGGCGAACCACGACATGTTAGACAGCATCCCTCAAAGTGATATCTTTTGGGCACCTTACGAACCATACCGCGATCGGCTACCGCCCATTTGTCAGGAAGAAAGAACTACGGCACTACTCAATGTGCCGTTGATTTATTTCTGGATCGTCCAGCGTTATCGTCCTGAAAGGGTGATGCGACAGTTTGGGTATCGGCAAAAAATACCCCCGGAAATACCTGAAGCCGACAAAATTGCCGACAAAGAATTACGCGACCTGACGAATTTTAAGGGAAACGATTGGCGTAAGATTCACAAGACGCGCTGATACAGATTCCGCCAGATGGTATGGCGGAACTACTTATTTCTAGCTAGTTTCGCCAGATGGTCTGGCGGAACTAGTTAGAAAAAGCTTGTTCCGCCAGAGGGTCTGGCGGAAGTAGGGCGAAACAAACAATTATGCATATTTTGAGGATTTAGTAACGGTTTTTAACGAAAAACCGATACTAAATATAATACTGTATCTAACTGCTTATTTAGTAACGGTTCTTTGATAAAAACCGATACAGTACTAATATTTAGTATCGGTTTTTTATTAAAAACCGTTACTAAACCCCTAAATTTAGTAACGGTTACTTTATAAAAACCGTTACTAAATGAAAAAAAATTCCCGATTTAGTATCGGTTTTTTGATAAAAACCGATACAATACTAATATTTAGTATCGGTTTTTTATTAAAAACCGTTACTAAACCCTAAATTTTGAAATATTTTGGGTCAGATTGTAAGTTGGGAAAATGGTCTAGTTCCGCCAGACCCTCTGGCGGAACTAGCTAGAAAATAGCTAGTTCCGCCAATGGGTCTGGCGGAACTAGACCATTTTTTTGGACTTTTTGGGTCAGATTGTAAGTTGGGAAAATGGTCTAGTTCCGCCATATCTACTGGCGGAACTAGCTAGTTCCGCCAAAGGTACTGGCGGAACTAGCTAGAAAAGTCTAGTTCCGCCATATCTACTGGCGGAACTAGTTAGTTCCGCCAAAGGTACTGGCGGAACTAGCTAGAAAATAGCTAGTTCCGCCAGATGGTCTGGCGGAACTAGACCATTTTTTTGGACTTTTTGGGTCAGATTGTAAGTTGGGAAAATGGTCTGGCGGAACTAGCTAGAAAATAGCTAGTTCCGCCAGATGGTCTGGCGGAACTAGACCATTTTTTTGGACTTTTTGGGTCAGATTGGAAGTTGGGAAAATGGTCTAGTTCCGCCAGACCCTCTGGCGAAACTAGCTAGAAAATAGCTAGTTCCGCCAATGGGTCTGGCGGAACTAGACCATTTTTTTGGACTTTTTGGGTCAGATTGTAAGTTGGGAAAATGTGTAGTTTCGCCAGACCCACTGGCGGAACTACATAGTTCCGCCAGAGGGTCTGGCGGAACCTATATTTTCGTCATTTTTGGGCCAATTTCACCGTCTAAATTGGGCCAAAAATAAGTTTTACCTAGTTCCGCCAGACATGGTGGCGGAACTAGCCTTTTTCATTAATTAAGGCTGTTTAAGGGTGCCAAATGGCCGAGATTAGCAAAAAAAAAAATTCCCTAGTTCCGCCAGACCCTCTGGCGGAACTACTTCAGTTCCGCCAGAAGGTCTGGCGAAAGTGCTACCTACCCAAATATTTTGAAAATCATGCTATCTGATTAATTATTCTTCAAAATAGTGCTACTATTCAAAAAAATTCCGTGATGGAAGCGTGAGAGTTTATTTTGTAAATAATTTTTTCTTAATTAGCTCGGTCTAGATATGTATTATTTTTCTAGTTTTAAATCTCGGGTATATGTGATTTTAAATGACTAGTTGGTCATTTAAGTTTTATGCTGTGAACTACATACAGGTTAAATTCATATAATTGAAGATTTCAGTCTTCGATTATATACAATCTGATCTTCTATATCTTAGTTTGTGTTGATCTCTTATTCAAATATAATTATCTAACATTTTGGGTTATATTATTATATATAAATTAAATATTAACATATTATATAAATTTTTAATATTATGATATCTTTCTAGTATCATATTCCTAATTATATATATATTTAATTTAATTCTGGCCCTCTGGTTATATAATCTCAAAACTAGAATTCCATTCCCGGTTTATAGAATCTGAGATTCCAAATCCCGATTTCTGTAGATTTTAAAATCTCGAGTCGGAGGAATAATCTGCTGGCATTGCAATGGCAATATCTGCTTCTAATTTTCCTTCATAAAATCTCTTTTTCCCTCTCAAATAGAAAAATAATGTAGTTCGGCTTAGTATAAAAGGATGGATGAATAACTAATGGGGCTTTTCGGTTGCTAGATGGGGATGATGATTTATAATGTAGGCCGATTAAAATATAGAAAGAGGCCCTGCACATGTTTTTTTTTCTTTTTTTTCTTATGGGACGGAGCAAATTATAGAAAAAGGCCCAGCCCAAAGTATTTTTTCTTTATAATGAACATTGCATACAATATTTTTTTTAGGCATGTACAATAATGTTTTTGACAAATCTATTTGCATTTTCAATTCAGCTTTCTTTTTGAAAGAAAAAAAAGAATCAATTTGAGAATAAAATGACACAAGTCATGACTAACATTTCTTCACTCATTTTTTTTTCTCCTCTTTTTACTCTATTTTGAGTCCTAATTCACCCATTTCTAAGGAGCAGAAATTCCGAAAAATACTTGTAAATTGCAAGGATTGCATATTCCCTAGCATGTGGGCTTAATAGACACAGGAAGCACGCAAACACATTTGAAGGATCTTGATTACAAAGAAGTGTTGCAAGCCATGAACGCTTACTTCCACGATTTTGAACAAGTTACTAGAAACGATTCATGTCTTATGTCTTGCACAATGGGACGTGGAGGAAGTTAGATTCCTGACACTCTCGGTCTACCTTCAGGAAGCCAGCCGTAAATGGACCACCTGTTAATTTCACTGCATCTTGTTTTTAAGATCAGTCTTGTTAATTATTTCACTGCATGTGTTTTAAAATTAGTTTTGTTAATTATTTCACTGCATGTTGTGTTTTAAGATTAGTCTTGTTAAATATGTCACTGCATGTTGTGTTTTAAATTTAGTCTTGTTAATTATTTCACTGCATGTTGTGTTTTAAAATTAGTCTTGTTAATTATTTTATTGCATGTTTTGTTTTAAGATTTGTCTTGCTGAATTGTGCAGGAAGACGAGACGAGTTGGATTTGTGGTGAAAGTTGTGCCAAGCGTTATTCCAAGGAGCAAATTGATTATATGCGTATCCATTGCTTTCGCTATATTGAGGACAACTGGAGGACTTCAACCGAGCGGTACACAAGAAGGACATATTATTTGATATGATATACACATATCGTTTAATGATCAGCTAGTAAAAGACTCAGCAGTGGGCCCGACCTCAAAGATATTCCGTAACTTGTGATAGAAGGGTAATTAATCCATTTATCTTATTCCCATTTTAATTACTAATATATATTATTTGCTGATGGAATGCAATGATATTTGTGTAGACAAATGAGTTTGTTAAGAGGGCAAGAGAAGCTAAAATTCACGCGTATATAGTGAGCCATTTAAGGAAAGAAATGCCAGCAATGATGTGACAAATATGAAAGTTACATATCTTTTTCACAAAACATTTACTTGTATTTTTTTTGTTGGACAAATATGAGGCATATGCAGATTTTGCACATATTTGGTAAACACTATTCAACATATATTGCCACATTTACTCGTATTTTTTTGTTGGACAAATATGATGCATATGCAGATTTTGCACATATTCAATATCTTTTTTTGTAAACACTATTCGACATATATTGCCACATATTTTGCCGCATATATTGCATCAAGGACGATCATTTTGTAATGGATTTTTGATGGATGATATAGCATACATATTGTTGATTGAGATTTTAGTGATACTTTCAGTTTTATCTTCAATTAAAACTCACCCGATGTCTCCGGTTATAATAATCATTTTTTTCCGACACCTCTGATGGACTTAAAATTCAGCTTGTGCCTGTCCATAATCTAAATTATTCAAGTAATTCAACCTTACTATATATACCTTATGATAAGCTTCCAGCAGATAATGATATTTTACACTATTACGTTAATATCAAAATTGGTACCTGGCACCAATCTCAATCCCTTCTATTCGACCTTGGAAGTGATATTCTTTGGATGCAGTGCAATGCAAATCCTGCAGCTCATGTATTATCCACAAGAACTCTATTTATGTGGAAAAAAAATAGACTTCTCCTAAAAAATTATCCATTGTGGCAATGGAATGTGTAACACTCAAAGATTCCATTGTCTACCTAACAACTCGTGTGCCTACTTGCTTCGCTACCATGATAACTCGTTGACAAGTGGTGAATTGGCATAGATCAAGATATCGAATTGCATTTGGTTGTTCGGACAGATCGACACCTCCAAACACGTTTGGTGCCAAAGGTACATATTTTTTTATGACAGATATATATTTGAATAGTCATTGTTAGATTTCTAATGTGATATTCTTCCTTAAATGATGAAATTCACCAGTTCAAACCAATGTTTGGTCCCAAAGGTACATATTTGAATAGTCATTGTTAGATTTCTTATGTTTAAATGATAAAATTCAGTAGTTCAAATCAATAAAGTAATGCATTGTTGTTCTCATTTGATAATTAATGTAAGGTAAAAGAAAATTTGTTGACATCACAACGAATTTATACGGAAAGAAAATCCAAAGACATAAAACAACACAATACTAGAAAAATTAAGATCTTTAATAGTTTTTTAAGAAGGAAATATTCTATTCTTTCTAAATAATCAATTTTTTTATTTTAAAATATAACTACATAAAAAAAACACAAGAAAATAAAAGTTTTATATCATTTTATCTTTTTTAGTAACTTCCAACCATTAAAGTTTGTACACAAAAAACTCATATGTGGGGACCGGCTCCGGCTCAAGGCGGATCGCGCTACTACAAGAATATGTCAAATGACGAATCTGAGGACTACTATGAGGCGGTAGAGATGGCTGTAATATGTATTTTTATACACATTTTTAGGATTTTTATCATATAAAATTCACCATTAAATCACATAAATATTGAAAAAATGATTAAAATTAATTAAAATTATATTTGAAATTTTTAATATACTTTTGTGTGATTTTTCAGGTAAAAAAACCAAGAAAATGACATTTGGAGGATTTGGCCGAAAAGTCAACTCCAAAAAAATGGCCGATCTGCAAATCCTGGACCAAAGATGACCGAATTTTCGACAAATCTCCGTCAAAACTCTACATGCACATCTTCAATTATCTTATAACCCTTACCCACCGACCATCCAAGTCAAAAACTACAAAATCCAAAAAAAGACGAAAAGTCAAAACTGAGAAATCGCCCAGTTGACCAAAAGTGAACTATCCCAAAAGGGGTCAAATGGGATACCTAAACGAAGAGCTCGAAGAGACGAATCCAACGGTACACCCCTCATAATCAGAAACCTTCTAGAACTCTCAGAAACGATGAATCAAAATCTGGTCAATTGGTCAAAGTTAACTAGTCAACCAGTCAACTCTTCTCTTTCAAATTACAAAATTCAAAACTGTTCAAGAAATGATGAAAAATGAGCTAACCAATGGTTGCTCAGCCTTATCCTCTACAGGCCTTCATTTCTCATAAAACCAAAATCATTCTCTTCCTAACTCTCTGCCCTTTCTATCCATATCAAGAACTCCTACAATAGTTGAGAATTGAGCGAGATATTCGAGTTTTAAAACTTGTTTGATGAAATGCCAGAAAGCAAATTTTGAAATGTGAAGAACCAACGGTCAAGTTTTTAGTTTTCAAACGCAAACTTCAGATTCGATCAGCCTTATGCGAATTTCCTTGAACAAAGGCATGTTTGTTGATTCATAGAGTTTTTTGGGTCGTGTATGAAGAGAATTGGAGCTTCAATTTGATCGAAAAACATGTTTAAATCGAGTTTTGATTCACGAGTTCTTGGTTTTTTTCGAGTTTCTCAAGACTAGTGGTTAATTGCAAAAGTCGATGAAAAGGAAGAGAATTAGAAGAAAAAACTCAACAGGAAGGTTACTGGGGAATTTTGGATGATAGACTATGTGTTTGTTGGAGTTCGAGCGACGAGATGGAGCTCGAAACTGTTGGGTTTCAGACGTGTATAACGCAGCGGAAAACAAAAATTTCGTCCAAAACCAATCCGAGGATCCGTGCGTATCCGTGTTGTCCATGCGTCTCTAAACCGGTCAGATCGTGCGGAAGTCATCTACTGCATAAACAATCGGTCTCCACCAAAACTCTCAACAACCGTTCTCATCTTCTTGGGCCGAATAGATCACAAGCGCCGAAAGTACGAACGTCTCTACTGGTGTCCACACGAACAAACTTCTTAAAACGCGAAGAAGAACAATATATATGCTATTAGCTTGTTCTCCTCTTGCATAAGAAAAATCTTCTTATTTTATCCCACAAAGGATATATATAATTCCTCTCATATAATCGCACTCTTTCATTTTTGTCATACAAAAAGGAAAGCACCATTTCATAATTTTGTCATACAAATTAAAAAGTATATTTTCTCTCTTTTGTCTCACAAAAGAGAATGAGAAATAATGAGAGAGAGAGAATGATGTGTTGTCTTGTGAATTTGGAGCCCTCTATGTCCTTATATAGAGGTGAAGAGTCATGTCTTTATATACATATATATCACATCATTATCCATATACCATCATCTAGACTCTTCTAGATTACATGATCTTTTATGATCATAGTCTTTATATACATATATATCACATCTTATCACATAAGATGGCAATATATTTTGTGACATTCTTATGCAACTCATCATATAAGTCGCTAGGATTTTTTGCGCCCGTTTCAGTTTGTTCTTTGTGTGTGACCCTGTAGGTTCACTTAATGTTGGCAATAGACTTGACAGTCTATAAATCATGAGCGGACTCTAGCAAGGCATCATGACTATCCAATTTAAGTGAATATCGGTGATCCGATTTACCTGATCAACAATCACGTATTTAGTTCCTTTGTCACACAATATCTATATCGATCATAAGGCATGTAATATGCCATCCTTATATTAATCGATTAATATTTCTTGATCCCAAATTAAACTGAACAAGAACAAATGACATTAATAACTCTTATTAATTCATTTGAGTATGGCCATACATTTCTTCAGTTCAATTCATCAAGAGGCCTAAAGATATCTCTCTCATTTATGAGAGGAACAAATCCCGTCTTGATATCTCTCTACATGATTCATTGTATACTTAATCATAACCGTTATGACCACCCGGTTAAAGGCATTGTTAGATTATATTAAAAGTATAAAATTACTCATGTTGGGAACCGAGACAATCTCAGGTCAAAGGATTATAAATGCTTTATGTTACAAGAATAGCTAATGACGTAAAACATGTAGCATTCTTATGGCGGGTCAAGTCCAGTATATGGTCTCTAACATACACCTATGTTAATGACTTGATAACTATTTATTCATGATTAGTAAAACATAATCATCAGTCAACAAATATACGGTGTACATTTATAGTTTGTACATAAATATATATTTATATGTATCTGCAAGTATATTTGTCTTCACAAATATCATATAAATGACCAGGGAAGATTTAGAATAACATTCATAACACTTTATAGTTTTACTATCAAAGTCACGCACTTTGATGACATAAAACTGAATTGCATATTCATGGTCTATTTTAATTATATTAAAATAACCTATATGCATATATTATATGAAATATCTTAGAATAAATATTGTGTTTGTTATTACAATCCATCATCTAGGTCACAAACACTTTGGCCTTGGGCATAACACCATCAGAAACAGCCATTAATGGTGAAATCTGGAAAATACCCGAGATGAAGTTGGTTTTTGAGGCATAGATTGATCTATCCTCAATATGTTTCTATGATTCCAATTTATGTAGTTTCGTAAGAGAGTGGGGAACTAAAATTGATTGAAAATGGGATTTGATATCGAGTTTGTTAAAACAGTAAAAAATGGCAGAACTGAACGGAATTTGAGTTGTGATTTCGCGAGGGTGATAACTTCAGTTGTACTCAACGATTTTGAGTGATTCAAAATGCTACACGATCATGAGTAGTAGTAGAACATATATGGAGTAATAAAGAGTGATGATATTCAAGAAATTTTGGAGTTTGAACTCGAGTTTGTAAGAGTAATTAAAAATGGCAGAACTGATGTATATGCTAAGAAAGGAGGGAATGAGTTGGGAGAAACAAGAATTCACAAAACCAAGAATCCAAATCCATATATTTTCTCATCCTTTTATCTAAAAATATTTCTATATTTTTTTAACAATCCATCTTTTTATTTCTTTTTTATAATAACCACAACTCATGAAAACTAAGTACTAGAGACAATATTTCTTTTTTCGTTCATTTTCATGGAAAAAACAATCCTTACTCTTGTTCTCCTCTCAACTATTTCATTATCATATTTATTATTTTTATATTTTTAGATATATAATTGTTTATATGAAAATAATAATAATTAATATATATCTATATATAACGTATTGTTTCCTGAGATTTTTTTGAGATTGTCGTGCCGCCGTGTTAGTATCGGGTCGGACATGACATTCATGTCCGTGTCCGTGTCTGTGTCCGTGCAATGTAGATGGCAAGAGCTTAATTCTTTCATAAAAAAACTATTCCCACGGTGATTCCAAAAGTTATTGCCTTAGATTTCTTGTAATGTTCTGTACCAAATGCTAGTTGATCTATATTTTAGGCTTTAGATCATGTGATTGGGCCTTTCAATTTGGGCTAGTTATGATATTAATTAGTATTAACCCTAACTTCTTATTTTTCACCTACTTTTAGGCTCCTCAAGAAGTTATCATCACTTTTATCTCCGCCGTTTGATCAATTTTTTTTTGTCAAATCTTAGCCATACAAATATTTTGATATTTTATGGCAACATATGTGTGGTTATTAAAACATAATAATATAATTGGCTGAATTGGTGTTTTGTGTTACATCCCCGATTTAGTGAGAATCATTGTAAATTGGTTTGTGACCATCAGATCTTAATCAGATGACTTCAGTGAATCATAGTTCAAAGCTATGTTCAATTATTAATACCAATATTTAATGAAGAGTTTACTCATTAAAATATAAATAATTTTTCTTTTCTTCTTAAAAAAATTATAATTCTTAATGAAATATTTTATTTCTCATGTTAAAATCATCAAATATAAATTTGCTTGGAATTTTATCTTTATTTTGAGTTCCATATTGTTATGGTTCTAATTTATTTATTTTTCTTGCTAAAATTAACCCCAACCCCTTAGGAAACATCATAACTTTTATCTCCGCCGTTTGTTCAATTTTTTCGTAAAATCTTAGCTATTCATTTTCTCAAATTTTTTGATATTTTATGTAGACATGTGTGTGGTTATTAAAACATAATCATATAATTGGCTGAATTGGTGTTTTGTGTTCCATCCCCAATTTAGTGATAATCATTGTAAATTTGTTCGTGACCATTAGATCTTAATCAGATGGCTTCAATGAATCATAGTTCAAAGTTATGTTCAATTATTAATACCAATAATTAATGAAGAGTTTACTAATTAAAATATAAATAATTTTTCTTTTCTTCTTAAAAAATTATAATTCTTAATGAAATATTTTATTTCTCATGTTAAAATCATCAAATATAAATTTGCTGGAATTTTATCTTTATTTTGAGTTCCATATTGTTATGGTTCTAATTTATTTATTTTTCTTGCTAAAATATGTGAATAAAGACTATATAAAAGAACATATAAAAAATTGATATGCTCATTAAGTTATATCTTGTACCTTATTTTTCATCTCTCTTTAAACATTCTTAAGAGACCTATCGTCAATTTTAGCACGGCCGTTAAATCAATTTTTTTTCAAATCTTAGTTTTTTATTTAAATTATTATCACAATATCACATGGTCAGTTAGATTAATGTTTCCTATTATATCTTCAATTATGTGAGAACTATCGTATCAAAATAAAATCCAGTAGTATTAAAAATTATATTATATTACTTAATGTATTACGGATAATATATATCATTTTAATAACTAACAAAATATAAATAAGAAAAATAACGGTGGTAATATTTTCAGAAAATGAGTCATGTTATATTTTTTATGTATAGTAAACATACTTTTTCTATATATATAAAGCCATATTTTCTTTTTACAAATCATGTTAAATATAATTATTATTTTTATATTTTTTAAAGTTAATCATCTATAATTAAGTCTTATGGAGTTTCAACTAAAATCTATGAAATAAATTATCGTTTATTTTTAGTTTTTAGATCTCCTTCATCGTCCGATTAATACTTGCTTTTTTTCTTATATAATATATCCATAGATAACGGCACAAGAAAACTAAAGAGATAAAAAAAAGATGATATTTTAATCTTAGAAATCTTAATGCAAACATAAATTAATTAGATTGTAAATTAATAATCCAAATTATTTTTTGGATTATTGTTTTTTTATGAATTTATTTTTTATGTTATTTTATTTCATATATGTAAATTTATTTGTATAGAGTTAGTCATCCTTATAAAATTGGATGTGATATTGAAACTATTTTTTAATGAATAATAAATGGTTAGAATATTTTATAATGTAATTCAAAATGATTTTAAATATAACTAACTTACATAACATAATTATTATATATAATTACAATTTATACATAAATTTTAAATGAATAACAAATTTAAATATTCGCAGCGAAGCGCGAGCATGATCCTAGTTTATGTTCATTTCTAATTATTTTCAAATACCGGGCTGTTTTTAAGTAAATATATTTACTTTTAATTATTTGGTCTGGTTACCGTTACACTCTTAATTATTTCTTTTAAACTCTTGATTAAGGACTTTCATATTTCATAGAGTTATACATAATACATTGATAACTGCATGAAGGTGAAGGGGCATATTGATAAATTTACTTTTTTCTCAATGTTGGGTTTTAAAAACAAATAAAACTCAAGTTCATCTATATTATGCTTTTTTTTTATTTTAATATTTGATGCATGAATTAATTTACTAATGTTAGCAAAGGGAGTTGAGTTGATTTTGTATCTTCGTAATGCAAATAATACCCCTAACTCTCCTTGACAGTTGACACATCCTTATAATTATTGAAAAATTATAGCCTCGCATTATCTGGGCTTTTCAGAAAAAATGAAAAGAAATTATAACCTCACACGACAAGAATCTCAGAGCAATTCAAAACCGCAAGAGTAGTATACCTTCTTCACTCACCAAATGAAATCTCGGTGTATGTACTATGGCAATCTTTTGTTGGGGTCTACAGATATGAATGTAGTATGTAATACCATACATGGCAATAGTCGCCTCAAAAAGGTTAAAACATAATTATAGTATAATATTTATTAGTTTATTAGTTTTAGTAATTATTTTACTTATTTAGATTTTCTCACGGAAGATCCCAAGAGATTCATTACGAACATGTTTTTGATTTGGTGTATTTGAGTAAATTGGGTTTGCAACTACAGGATTTGAGATGACATATATAAAAATACATATATTTCATAAAAATAATTTCACTAATACACTACTCATATATACTGAATTATCAAAATTTTGGAGGGGGTGGAGGCATGCCCCTCTTGTTTCTATAAAATTTCGCCACCGTTGGTTGGTATAATATATATAAGATGTACTTTTGATAAAAATAACAAGAGTGAAAATTTATTATAAATTTTGAAAACAAAAAATAGTTTTTCATTTTTAAAAGACAAAAACTAAAAATTGGAATTGATGACCAATGATTCAATTTTAATAATTCAAGGTGAATCTCATTTTCTCTTAACTTCTGTTTAGGAGTATAATAAAGTGGTGCTCATTTAAATTCTTGGTGTGCTCATCAGAACAAATACCAACCTATTTATTTATTTTGATATCATTCAGCCGCACCATAAAATCCCATAATAATTTGCTTCAATATTTTTGTTTAAATAATGAGGCCTAACAACTAGTTTAAAAACATTCAAGACTAACTGCAGTAGTTTTTAATTTTGACTATTTAAATAACTCAAGTTAAAATTAGTTATCATTTATTTTTACAATAACCCATAGGCATACATAACATACACAGAAGGTACATCTAATCATATCTGAAAGTCCTTTCAAATGTCTCTAAAATCATACTGAATACGGAATTCAATCATCTCACCTATAAAAAGTAGGATAAGTATCATATCAATTAACCTATTCTAGTGGTGGTAAAATTAGTAATCATTTTTTCCGCAAAGGTAACAGAGAAATGTGTCTTTGAATATAAAATATGGATGGGTCTGATAGACTACTCCGGCCCTCACACCCATTATTCACAAACAATTTGGCTAGTCATCATGCTTAATATGATTTTAATATATTTAATAATACAGGATGTTATAAGTTCAAACTCTATTTGATCATCTGCAGTGTAGTATTTTCCTTTTTTTTCCTTTTTTTACAAAATATTCCTCATCTGAGCAACCTCAAAGAATATATATATAATAAAATATTAATATTTATATTTTATTGCTTGTCTTGTTCTTTTACTCCGAAATAAACTTACAAACACAAATAATGGTCCGCATTATAGCAAGTCAAGCTCTACCATTGCCTCTGAACCTATTATATGCTCCCCCTTCAAAACATACATTTATATTTCTCGGATCTCTTGAGCCTCTCAAGTTTCCATCTATTAGATCCAAACTTCGCAGCCACTAACTCATTTGCAAGCGCATATACGCCAGGCCCACAAATCGAAAATATCTCAGCCCCACTCACAGCCACTAGTATCTCACTGCATGTGTATAAAAACAAGCACTGGTTCCCTCTCATCAATTGCCAACCTACAGTTTACCCAATAATTTCCAAGCTACAGTCACATAAATAATTTAGTATGTGCCTCCTTTTCTGTAGCATTTCTGCATGAGAGATTGATAGTAGTATGTTGGTAGGAAGATTGGTGTGAAATGGAGAGGTTAAGTCCGATTGAAACCGAAATGACCAGAAGAGAACACTCCATCGTGCTCCACATGAATTTGTCTGTCTTGAGATCTGACGGCTTTGTTTTTCCATGGCACTCGGCAGTGCGAATAACAAAGCACCTTAGTTGCCTGCTAGGGTTTATCAGATTTCCGATGGAAACGGACATAAGGATAAAATGGTGATAGATAAGATTCATGGATTATATTTTCTATTATTTTGTATTTTTTGTTTTCTTTTGTGTTGCTATGTGAACTGTATTGAAGCAATGGAAAATTGAAAATCAAATCAAATGAATTAGCACCGTTTCATTAATTTAGAATACGACAACTGATCAGCAGAATACAAAGATAGCATCTTTATAAACAAGTTATCAATCTGGAACTTTAAGAAAAAAGAATGACAGAATATCCAATTTAAGTAGCTAAAGATCAACAGAGCAAATTAACGAACCTCAACTATGTTTGGGACTTGGGTATCATAATTGTATGATTGTATATAGCGTTAGAACGATTCTGAAGCTGAAACGTCTCACGTTACATTTACTATTTAGAGCTTTAGAAGGATTTGTATCAAAAAGATCATAGTGGCGTAGCGATTGTTTTGGCTTCCTACCTAGACGGGCGGATTATGATTTGTGAATCTCTGTTGGTAGAGAGAAGTGGTCCTTTCTGAAGCTTCAAAAATTGTGTGATGATTTTAATAATTTAAATACACAACTAAAAAAATTGAACTTTTCTTCCAAACTTGGATCATAGTAATAATTTCGATCTTGTTATTCATTGTGACTCAAAAATTCTTTAGTTCGTAAAGGATTACCGTTCTTCACTTATCATTCTTAATTTAAAATAGATAATGTAATGAATAGTGAATTTCTTGTCATTCACTCACTATCCATAAATTTGCAAGTTCTTATTGGAGCGGTTATTATCTAATTCATTTAGACTACCCTTACAAACTCAATATCATGCACAGACACCATTTTCAATTCTTTATAAAGAAATATCAATCTGTAACACAGAAAAAGGAGGTTTGAATTTAAACAAAGTAACTCAAATGAGCTTCAACTTTTTATTTATTCCTCCAAAAATTCAAACAAACTCACTACCAATCCACAAAACAACAACAAACTTATTGGGTCCATGTTTGAGCAAAACTTGTTCTTTCAATCCTACAACACACAATAAATTAAATCAAACTCATATTGGTTACAACAAACATGCTTTTTCATGCCCGGACTGCGCCGAGTTCCAACATCAAGGTGTGGTTCACATCATTTGATCCTGGTCCCTTAAACTGAATTGGACCTGTTAAAACACAAAAAACCAAAAAAAAAAAAATTAACATATATTGGTTTGTTTTATTCTAATAACCCAAATTTTTGAAAATTTTATTAGAGAAGCATACCAGGGCTGATGTATCTATTCATTATTGCCCATTCATCACGCATGGATGCAAATTTCATGAATGGAGCACCTGAAAAATATTTTAAAGTCAGAGAAAATCAATAAATACTTCTCATGACACAAAAAAAAAAGATAAAAAAACTATAATAAATTTGTTCTAACCATCGAGTTCAACCATTGCCTTCTTGATAACTGGCTTGAACTTGCCTGAAAGAATTTTTTTTGTTTTAAAAGTTGGCGCATCAAAAAAAAAATAAACATTTAAAATGAAAATATATTTTGATACTGCAAGAATGTTTAAAAAGAAAATACCGTGTCGCCTCTCAACATCCATCAAAGAAGTCAAAGCGGTGCCTCCAACTGTCCAATCTTCAACTGGAGCACACAAGTTTCCAACCTAAATTTAAAAAAAAATAACAATGTCAGACAAATGGCTGCGATTGAAAGAAAATAAACAACAGTACAAATTGTACTGTACTTAAAGACAATGGATTAATTGTTTCTAGCCATAAAAATTTTTGGCCTACATATAGCCAACATGTTATTTCCAATAATAGATAGAATCAGAAAAAATAGCAATATTATATGTAGTTTCTACTGCATTACACCTTCTATACATTATATGGTTCAAATAAACTTATATATATATATATATATATATATATATATATATATATATATATATATATATATACGCATTATACCAAGTGTATACAATACTACAAAGAGGTTGATTGACAAAAAGTGTTGTATTATTAAATAATAGATTGAAAACAGTAAAAGAAACAAAAAACAGTATATTGTCCCATTCTAAACAGCAATTAAGGCCTAACAAAAGAAATATAAAATGTGTGTGATAAAATACCGAAGAAATGAGGCCAGTCTTGCCCATGTGGAGCAGAGCACCAGCACCAAATCCCAACGCATAGCAATAATTCGCATCAAAGTTTGTTGGCAAACCACATCTGCCTTCATATCTGCAAAATTTCAAATTATTCAAAAGAAGAAAATTAACTTCAAGGATTATATTACAAGATTTAGTTAGCTCCAGCCAATATTTTTTTATTCATTTTCCCTAGTTTGCTTATGTCAAATGTGTAAGAGAGGGTTAATTGAGGTAAATTACGTAAATTTGAGGTTTAGTTGAATAATTAAGAGTTAATTGAGACTTAATTGGATTATATCAGCTTCTAATTGGACAGTTAACAAGTTAACTTACCCAAAAAAGTGAGACTGACCCTTAAAATGGCCAGCATACTTTCCTTCCCCTTTTCTTTTTTCAAGCTCAGTTTCAACCATCGATATGAGCATCTTCTCAGTCTCGATTTTCGCAACCTGCATCAACAAAAAGAACATCAATTATCATCGAAAAACAAACTAACAAAAAATAGTTGAAATATAAAAGAATGAGTTTAACTTTTACTTTACCTGGACGTTTCCATGAGGGTCTCTTTCTAAGAGAAGCTGCTCCTGTATCGATTCAGGCAGGAATTCAAAGAGTTCTTTACATTGTGGGTTGAGTTTGTTTTTCCATACACCAGCTTCATCAACTACATCGTGCGCCAGTATTTCGTTCAGCTCTGCAATTAGGGTTTGCACCTGCAACAAAAAAATAAATTAACCACAAAAAACATTAATAATTATTATCACTACCATTGGAATAAATGCACCGTTAGTCCTTGTACTTTAATAGGATTGCAATTTCGTCCATGTACTATTGATTTGGCATGTTTGGTCCCTGTACTTTAAAGAATTGTGCATAGTTAGTTCCCATCTCAGGGACTAATCATGCATATTTCATAAATTATAGGGACCAAAGATGCCAAATTAATAGTACAAGGACTAAATAAACAGTGTATTTATCCCTTAATATTATCATAACCCTGCTATTACCGATTTGCAAGTTAATCCCCCAAAAGCCAAATGGAAATATATTCAAACTTTAGGAAGAAATGCACAATAATAGTGTAAACTATAAAATGTTTACCTCAGGAATAAAGTCAATGAGGCCTTCAGGAATGAGGATGACTCCATAGTTGTATCCGCTCTCAGCGCGCTTACATATTATGTCAGTTATGTGATCCGTCACATTCTTCAGAGTTTGCTTCTGTGCCGCCACCTGTCATTTCAAATTGTAAAAAATAAAAAAAATGTTCTTTTTTAAGAAGGAAGAAATGAGGGGGGGGAGAAAAGGACCTCTTCGCCAATAATAGCAATATTTGGGTGTGTTTGCAAAGCGCACTCCAGTGTAATATGAGAAGCAGATCGTCCCATTAGCCTTACAACTATATTATTTCATAGAAAAAAATAAGTGCCAGATTGAAACCTTATTATCTGTCTTTGTTACATTGAAGTTGTCCTAATTTAAATTTGTAATATGATAATTAATTATTTGTTTAGTAGGTTTTTAAAAAGCTTACAGTGATAATATTTTCCAGTGGATCGTGCATCCACCATTACATTTCCAATCATTTCAGAATATATCTAAAAAATGAACAAAAAAATTCCAGTCACAATAATTCCAATAAGATATAAAATAACAAATACAGAGAAATAAAAAAATATAAGGAAGCAAAAGAGGAAGTACCTTGCAGGCAGTGTCAAATCCAAAACTTGTAGGGACTTCTTTGCATTTAAGATCTCCATCAATAGTTTTTGGGCATCCAATAACACGCGTCTTCATGTTCTTTGACCTGTCCATATAAAAAAACTTGTTATACCTTCATGCATTTAGACTAAAATTAATTAAAAAAAAAGAAATTAAATGGAATGAAACTATTATATATAAGAGTTGCATATACATGAAGTATTCAGCAATAAGGCAGGCATTAGTGTTTGAATCGTCTCCACCAATCACAACAAGCCCATCAAGGTCTAGTTTTATTGCTGTCTCTTCAGCTTGCTTAAACTGATCCAGCAGAAACATAATTAAATCAATAATGATACTTTAAAGCATAAGAATATTAGCTTAATATAAACATTTTAATAGTACAAAACCTGTTGAGGCGTTTCAATCTTGTCCCTTCCACTACAGATCATGTCAAATCCGCCCTGTTCACAAACAATCATTAAAAGATGAGATCATACTGATTTGAGGAATAAATTTTAGGGAATTTTCCACTTCTACACAACTTAAGATTGGAAATGTCAAAGATATATAACATTTTTGCAAAATTCCCAATATGACATATTCAGGATCTGAAATACCGAAATTTTACTTGTGGGTCTACATGAAATTCCTCTCTCACTGTTCAAAAAATCAAAATAATGATGAACTTTTTTATTATGGCCCTTATGAAATAATAATTTGCAAAAAGTACTTTGAATTTTTTGCATGTATAAAAATTTAAGATTAAAAAAAAATTATCAAAAAAATATTTAAGATTAAAGGCTACTACTGCTTTCTGTTTATGCATCTATATTTAAAACAAAATACTATAAAACTTTTATCATATATTTTTGTTTATGCATCTATATTTAGAACAAAATGCTATAAAACATTTATTATATATTTCTATTATAAATAATTTGAGTTCAAAAGAAAATGAAGAAATTTTATAATTTAGAAAATAAAATACCAAAAAGCTTTAAAAATATTGAATGCAAATTATTTCTATTAAGTAAATGTATGAAAATATTCTCTAGGCATCTTTTAAATCAATATGAAAAAAATATTATTTTTGTTTTTTGGTCTAAGAAAAAATATTCTCTATAACATTTTCATATATTTGGTTATATTTCAAAATAAACTTTTCAAAAAAGTTATACTTTATTTTTTGTTAAAAAATATGTGATATAACATTTATTACTTATTTCTACATATGATGTATAAAAAGAAAATATAACTAATTTTTTCCTTTAATCTTCAATTTTTATCGATGTAAAAAATCCAAAGTACTCTTTTGCAAATTATTATTTCATAAGGGCCATAATAAAATTGTTCATCATTATTTTGATGTTTTGAACGTTGAGATGGGGAGGAATTTTATTTAGTGGGACCACAAGTAAAATTTCAGTATTTGAGAGACCGAATATGTCATATTGGGAATTTTGCAAAAAAGGTTGTATATATTTGACATTTCCAATCTTAAGTTGTGTAGAAGTGGTAAATTCCCTAAACTTTATGACTGATTATTAATATATTATAATTACAATTATTATTAAATACCTGATTTCTGTACGGGTATACGAATTCTGGAGTCAATTCAACATACTTGCATTTCATAATTCCAGCTGGGCCTCCTTTGAATCCGTATATTGTACTTCCCTTTGCCTTTTCCTGCAAGTAATCTACAAACCAACCAAAGAAGAGCAAATTTTGATGATAAAGAGGAATTTCAGAAATTTAAAATAGAATATTGCTTTTTAGAACCAATGATTGACAAGTCAAATCTGAAGCGTGACCAATGACAAGGCATTCCGGTGTCCTTTCTAGTTTATCTTGCCACCAGTGAATTTAATTGAGTCTCAATTGCATAAAATTGAGGGTAAATTGATCAACTGGAGCTAAAATATGCTAAACTGAGGCTTAGTTTAAAACTTGAGCATATATTGAGGCGAAACTGGGCTCATTTGAAGCTTAGTTATACAATTCAACCTCCAATATGGATTAATTAGGGTTGAATTTAATTGACCTAATTTGGAAACCCTAGGTAAAACAGATGAATAAAAACTCACCAAAGATTCCAGAAATAACATTGTGACCGCCTGGTGCCTGACCTCCAGAAAGCACGACTCCAACCTTGAGTGGCCCAGATGCTGAGCTGGCGCCGGCTGGCACTAGCATGGCTGATGGCTGGCCAAACAGGTTTGGAAACAGCTTGGCTATCTCATCTGAAATACCAAAAGAAAATTGAGTTATATGTTGTGGATAGACTAAGTAGACTCAAATGTTCGTTTATCTGAATTGGGTTATTGGATTTGTTTCTTGCAGGAGAGGTTGGGGATTTATAGTATTTTCATGGCTCAAATTTGTCGTATTTGTTAAGCATTTCACGTGGTAGTTATAAAAGTAAAAACGTTCCAAGCGGTACAAGATTTGCCGGCATCATTAGTAACGGAATCTGATAAGGAATCAAATAGGTAGTTATGACACAAGATCCAAACCAAATCATTAGAATACGGATCTGAGAAGCTCAATCAAGAAGTGAGTCAAAAAAGAAATAAACGAGAGTAGAATAGGGAGTAGTTAATCAGTTATACAACGATTAAGAACGACTAACACACTGCAATCAGTGAATCTAACACCTCAGAGTCTAAGAGAGAGAGAGAGAGAGAGAGAGAGAGAGAGATCAGATCCAGAAGTATGCATACCAGGGTTGCCGGCGGCGGAGCTGGGAGGGCCGACGGCGATGTCGAAAGGAGCCTTGAGAACGGAGGGGAGAGGGAGCGCGTGGTTGAGGCGGCTATTCTGAACCTCGCTGTACACCGAGGCCGCTCGCGTGCCGATGACCGGAGCCTTCATGCCTCCGCCGTTGGCTACAGCTGCCGCCATTATTAGATCGGATCAGTATCTAGTCTGCAACGAAGGAAATAACAAAACAATGGATAGACGAGGTTTTGACCGGGGAGAGTGAGCTGATTTGAGATTTTGTCTGGATTTAAGACAGTGAATGGTGACCCGCTTCGGTCGTCAGGGCTATGTTATGACTATGAGTGTTATAATTTGATTTTCTTCTTCTTATCCTTTTTTTTTTTGTGTGTGTGTCTGTTGGTCTTCGTTTGAGGAAAAAAAATGGAGGGATGGATACGTCCAGTGAAAACAGTTTTTTTTTTGTTTTTGTTTTGAGACCGGTTAGTGTACGAGAGGATTTTATATATTATATATAACTAAAAATAATGTATAAATATTTAGAAAATATTATAAATATATGAATACAATATATAAAAATAAAATACAGTATATATAAAACTAATATATAAAGAAATGAAAAACAGCATGTAGTAAAAGTAAAAAAAATAATTTTTTTTGAACTTCTCAAGTTGATGAGGTTTATTTGAAAACAATCATTCTTAATGCGTATCGAACTCATAATCTCTTAGTTGATGATGGATACATTTAATGCTTGAGCTAATAAGATTTAGCGTAAAAGTAAAAAAATATATATAAATAAATATTTTAAAAATAATATATATAAATTAAAAACAGTAACAAAATTCATGGTTTTGAAAGTCGAAGTCGAAATTAGAATTGGGTCACAAACTCTGCATCAACCGGTTAGTGTATAAGGGGATCTAAGATTGGATAGAAGGTATCTTTGTGTATAAAAGGCATAAAATGAAATAAATAGATGCAAAATTTGGATACATCATTTTTTTGCCTTTTAACATCTTGTAAAATAATCTAAGTTATCATTTCATTTTTATATGAGTAATTCTCCGTGGCCCTTGATATTGCATGATTCATACAACTTATAACAATATAACACAAATACATCTTCATTAAAATATTTTCAAAATCACAAACATGATTGACATATATCCGAAGAGTATCCGTCAAATATTCGTTATTATTTTCAAATAAAATATTTAGATGTTCGTTAAGTGAAGAATAAAGAAATAAAAAATACTTCAAATGCAACTAATAGCGTATGAATCATTAATCTCTTATATCTAATAAGATATTAATTACCAGATTATGTAACTATTTGCACAAAATATTTTGATATACCATATAAAGTATTGCATTTAACACATATATTATTGTAAATATGTTTTCTTTCAAAATAAAAAATATGTTTTCTTTATATGAAAAAGGGTATATCCTCCATTTATATTTTAATTGAAAATGGAGAGCACACGAATATCTTGGTTTTGGGTTTGGTGGTTTTCAGTAGATCGGTGGGTAGGTGAGGGCAAAGAAAAACTACGGATGGAAAAATGGATTTATATTTTACGGGTTAAATATAGGCAAGCACGTTGTCACTATTTAAGGGTAAGTACATGGGAAATTAGAACTTAAGTTGGGTACTCTCATGAAGGATTAAAATTATATATTATTTTTTTACCTTTTTATATATATTATATATTATTTTTATTTTTTATAATATATATTGTTTACCGAATAAATTTTTATATACTATGTATTTTCGGTTTATATGTTTGTATATATTGTTTTCATTTTTTTTTAAAATATATACTGTTTTATCGAATGAATTTTTATATACTGTTTTTTTTTCCAGTTCGTATGTTTGTATTTACTGTTTTCAGTTTTTATATATCGTCGCTACATGATCACTACAGTATCCGTCACGCAGTATCAGCTCTCTAAACATATTTTGTTTCGTAATTAATTGATTTACATATGTATGATAAATAATACGAAGTTACTGATTACCTCTCAATTTGAGAGTTCAGATGATGTTAAGAGTGGTTGATTTGAACATCATAATATATACATTCAAATTTAAATTCGCAAAATTTAATGATAAGGAAAAGGCAACTAAATGCTCAATGATATTGATATCTGAACATGGAGTATATTCTAAGAATACTCCGTGGAATTTTTTTTTTCCTTTTGATGTAAAATTTATATTTCTCCTTTGGGAGGAAGATTTTTTTTTTGTCGTAATGGATCATCAGAGTTGAATCTTGTGATTGGGATGATAAGATCAAATTAAAATTGCACTTTTTCCTTTATTCTATTTGTCTACTGCCATATTAATAATATGAAAAAGATTCGTAATATGAATAACATAAATACTTATGAATTTATAAACCATGAAGCAATCATGATCCATGCATGAGAGAAATTATTGAGTGCTCAATTTTTTGAGTACTCAGAAGGCACCGCTGAGCGCTCAAAAATACTGATACTCCATATCTAAACCCGCATGACTGTTTCATGGTTAATAACTGACTTGGTGTGGGTGAGTGTCATGACTTGTATAAATAACATAAATATTCCTAGTATTCTCTCTTGTATGAATAGCATAAAGGAAAGAGAGAATTTCATATTTATCCTTCCATAAAATACGAAATATTATATTTATCCTTCTAAAATTGAAAATATCATATTTATCCTTTCAAACTTAAAAAATATCATATTTACCCACCATCTTCTTCCGTTAAAATTGAAAATAAATATGTGTAATTCCCATTTTACCATCTTTCTGTTTCTCTCACAATAACTTCATGTTTCTCATGCTCGGGGTTCTTTCTTCTTCTCCATCCATTTCTTATAGAAGTATGAGAACTTTATTTATCTTCTTTAGTCTCTACACATTTCACGTAGCATTATATCAATCCTATTTCCTCTAACTTTGTCTGATATTTTTTTGATAGAATTTTTTTTCTATCTGGTCTCTTTTCCTTCCAATCAAATTAAAAGTAATTGATTCCACATCATAGCTACAATTAACATTTTTTGTTAGAAAATGGATTCTAGTTTAAGTTAGCTTTACCTTTCAGCTACAAACAAGTAAATTTTTTGAAATTCCCTAACTTTTTTTAATATTAAAAAAATCCTTTAAAGTTGATTGTATTTTTATTGCCATGTAGGTATAAATTTAATTATTCCATGCAAAAAATATTTTTTTGCACAAAATATCCTCATCAAGTTTCTTTTATGTTTTTAGTCATTCCAAACTTATAATAATATATATTCTACGTTAAATATAAAAAAGGGAACTTAAGTATAAATAAAATAACAATTAAAGAAAGAATAAAGAAAGAACAAAAGAAAATGTTATTTTATGTAAAATAAATTATAATTTACATAAAAACGAAGAGAATAAATATTTTTTGTAATATATTATCATAAAATATAATTTGGAAAATATTACTTATTAGTTATTATATCAAAAAAATATAACCCTTTCATTCAATTAGAGAAATAAATAAAAACATATTACTCTTTTTGGACATAATATTTCACAATATTATTTTGACGATATTTTATGACTATATTTTAGAATACGTTATTGACAACCATATTTTACATAAAATATTTTCTCTTTTCTTTTTATGTAAATTATATTATAATTATATGATTATTTTACATAAAATATCATTTTTTTTCTTTCTTTCTTTATTTACTATGATTTTAGTTATGTTTTTGTCGAGTATGATGATTCATGAAAATGATGGAGGTGTTGTGTTCCAAGGACATGGTGTATCCACGCCTCAAGAAATGTGATTTTCGATTAAGGCTCATCGTGATGGCCAACTGAAGGCGCAAGCCAACCAAATATGGAGGATCTTGTTGCACAATGCGAAGAAAGAACAAGTCGGCTTCACGATACCAGGGTGTATCCCTCTCATCGGCATTAATAAGAAGAACAAGGAGAGTGGAAGGAAACGACTAAGGAGATAGACGAACTACCAAGCCCTAGATCGCTCTCTATCAGACAACCAACATATCACCCCCCTTCGTGTGCACTGACAACACGAGCATGGGATCTTTTTACTTTACTTTTATTTTACGTGTTTTATTTACTTTCTCTCGCACAACCAACCAAACATAGATTTTATTTGGATTACCAACCGGTAGCTAGTCCAGTACTCCACCTTTGGCCTCCCTGTGGATCGACACCCCAACTTCACTATGATGTATTTTGAACTTCACGGCTCTTGATTCTATAACAGTCTTAGGATAAGTGACAACCCTCTAGATGACGGAGAACTTGAGCAAGGTAGATGTCAAGCCCGTCGTACAAGGAAGGACCCCCTGCTAAGTAGAAACAAGAACAACACCGATAAAGGCGAGAGAGATTAGACAGAGATCTACGAAAGAGCTTGACCCCTAGAATCCTCTTTTATCATCTTAAGACTGCCAACTACTGTGGACAAGGATCATGACAACCTAGTCCACGACTCAATAAGCGACCAACTTTTCTTTATTTTATTTTATTTTATCTCAAAAACCAAAATCAATTTAACGATTTAATCGGAACTGCATTAAAAGAAACTAAAAATATCTACTTCTCCCTGTAGATTCTACACCCAAAGTACTACTCATAGATCATGCGCTTGCGATCGAAACTGAGTAATTTAGTATAATTTGGAAAGCTATTTTATCATATACCTTCATGACATACTAAGTGCATGGAATTCACGTGGTAAAAAGCCCTACCATGCTATAAGCGAAGCTGGACGTGCTCAACAAAAATTTGACGACTACACTAAGGTAAAAGAAGCACAAGCCGCGATCTTGAATCAGGTAAATAGTGTTGTTCTCACTTTGATGATATTTAAACCTACTCCGAGCTATTAATATAATCTTGGGAATAATTTTCAAAGCTAGAAGAATTCACGTCAAGAAATCGGATATGAAGAATTAGCCGTAAAAGAAACTTCTCAATTCTCCGAAAGACAAGAAGGCGACTCACATCTCTCAAGTTATCAAGAGTTGGAGCACTTCTTAAGTCTTTAGTTTTAAATAGATTAATTTCATTTTGAGTTATTTTAGTTAAATATTAAAATTGAGAGAAAAAAATATTGCAAAATAACTCAAAAAATGGCTTTTTTCCACTTTTGACTTGGGCTGTGAATAGTGATTCTGTTCCGAACGGAATGATGAACAGTGATTCCGTTCGAAATGGAATCCCTCTGTTAAAACTGTGTAAAATGTTGTTTATTCCATCCTAAATAGAATAATTACGTCCATAACGGAATGTTTGAAGTTTTGAGTTATTCTAACCGTTGTTAGTCTGTTCTGAACGGAATAATTCCGCCCAGAATGGAATGGCCTATAATAGGCTCTTTTTTACTTGGTTTCTCTCCCACCTTTAAAAGAAAAAAACCCAATTCGTTTTTCATGATCCATTCCTCCATTTTGAAAACTCAAAAAGGAATATTTTCTCTCTTTTGGTATGATAATAAATTTACTCAAAATCTTGTGAGATTTAGGAGAAACTTTGTAAGCTATTTGTTAGAGCTTGTTTGTTAGTTTGGATTGAAAGAAATCCGGTTTGTTAGTTTCAATTGAAAGAAATTCGGTTCAAGTTTTGTTTCATCGATTCGCTACCTGTTGTAAAGCGAGCGATGATTCGAGTCTTGTAAAGAAATGCTATTTGGATTAGTGTAAACGGAGCCGAAAGACAAGGCCCAGAGATTAGGCACTTGTGAAAGCAGAAAGGTTCGCTAGCAAGAAAATGGTGTTTATAGCTCACGCAACCACCTAGCCGAACTTCGTCAACAAGTTTGCGTGTTTGGTATTGATCCATTTCTCGTTTCTATTTATTTGTTTTTAATTGTCATTATCAATTTGTATTAATACAACCATCAATTAAAAGTAAATAAATCAAAAGTTGCAACACTACAAAAGAATTTTAAAATCATACTTCCGCACGATAGCGAGCAAGTCAATGTCATAAACCAGTACACACCATCTTACAATAATAATAACTAGCAAATCAAATATCGAATTCAACTGAAATATTTATCAAGTAGACATATATATGATATATCGAATTTTACCGAAATACTATCAAGTAGACATATACATGATATCTCAAAAATTCAATTAACCTTGCTTGGGTATATGACATGGATGGATCCAAAAAATTTCTCTTTTAGGAACATGGACTAAACATGCATAACAGTAGAAACGATACATATATCCCAAAAAATATTTATTATATAAAAGAACTTATATTTACGGCAAGGCATATTGCCATATATATTAATGCAAATGAATCATTATCACGGCATATCACCATGTAAAAACTTTATTTTATGTAAAGATGTGTTATTTTTATATTTCAGATGAAAATGATATGATTGATGTATCATGATATACTAATAAATAATAACATTCTAAATATAGACTTTTAAGAAATCCTTGATTGATATCTGTCAGTGGAAATTATTATGTATTTTGAAGTATAAATATGCAGAACACGTATTTTAATATTTAATCAGTTGAAAAAATGATTTTTAAATAATATTTATTTTTTAGAAATATATTTTTCTTTAAAGAAAATGCTTTTATTTTATAGACATTCTTTAACAAATTTTTGCACAGCAATTCTTTTGTATTTGTTTGAAAAAATACATTTAAAAGAAGTTAAAAAAATATTTTTCTTAAGAAAATATTTCTATAAAAAATATCTATCTTAATGAGTATTTTTCTAAGAAACTACTTTTTTAACAACTATTTACTAACAAAAATTATGAAAAATATTTTTCTTCTAAAGAAAATATTTTTCTTGAAAAAGATTCCGAAAAAATATTCAAAATAGTTTTTCCCCCAAAATATTCTTAAGGGAAATAATTTTCACACAAATATTCGTTAGAAAAATAATTTTCAAAAGTTGATTTTTTAAGAAAAATATTTTTCTGATACAGAAATGTTAGTTAGCATTCAAAAAATAATTTTGAAGGGATTCAACAGTTTTAACTAAGAGACCTGATACGCACCGCAGGTTTATTTGTCGTCCAACATCGCCGGAATTTAGAAAGGTGTAACAGACTTACAAAAAGATATATTGGTGAACAAAACAAAGTAGAACAAACATATATAAAGATATATCTATATACAAACGATATTATTATTTAATTAGCTCTGCACAAACTTAATGGTTTACAGCTAAAAATTTATAAATGTATGACTGCGTTGTTTAAGCGAATGATGCGAATATTTTCTCTAATGGTGCTAATTCCTATATAACATTAGGTTTTTTTGCAATTTTAGAAATAATATAGGGGATTCTTTATAATTTAATATTAAAAAATAATTTTCAAGTGATTAAGTTATTAATACTAATGATGCAAACTTCAATCTAACGGTAAGGGTTTGTTTTTGCAATTTTGGAAATAAGGGGTTCTTTATAATTTCCAATAATGCAAAGTCTCTTTTACAATTAAAAAAATTGACTTCACAATCTAATTATAGGGTCTTTTTTGTAATTTTTAAAATAAGGAGTTCTTTGTAATTTTCAATAATGCATGGTCTCTTTTGCAATTAAAAAATTGTTCCATAAGCATTTTTTAAACGAAGTTTTGTTATGAAAAATATTTTTTAAAAATACTTTTATGAAAAATATTTTTTTTAAACTATTTTATTAACAAAAATAATTTCATTAGAAAATATTTTTTCAAAGAACAAATTTTCTGTGAAAAAACTAATGGAAAAAATCTGAATTTTTCGAAAATATTTTTTTCCAATTTTTTTCTTAGAGGTAAAATAATTTCTTAAATAATAATATTGTGTTGGATCTCTTGTGTGGAAATGGGTGATCTTTAGTATATCTATGAGTATAATTTGATGAATTATAGCCATTAGATTATAATTTGATGGTGGGGATTTAAAAATCCTATGTGGCTTAATGTGGTGGCTAATAATTTTTAAGAATTATATACCAATCTAATGATAGGGTCTTTTTTGTAATTTTTAAAATAAGGAGTTCTTTGTAATTTTCAATAATGCATGGTCTCTTTTGCAATTAAAAAAATTGTTCTATAAGCATTTTTTAAATGAAGTTTTGTTATGAAAAATATTTTTTAAAAACACTTTTATGAAAAATATTTTTTTGAAACTATTTTGTTAACAAAAATAATTTCATTAGAAAATATTTTTTCAAAGAACAAATTTTCTGTGAAAAAACTTGTGGAAAAAAATATTTTTCTAAAAAAAAATCTGAATTTTTTCCAAAATATTTTTTTCCATTTTTTTTTCTTAGAGGAAAAATAATTTCTTAAATAATAATATTGTGTTGGATCTCTTGTGTGCAAATGGGTGATCTTTAGTATATCTATGAATATAATTTGATAAATTATAGCCATTAGATTATAATTTGATGATTGGGATTTAAAAGCCCTATGCGGCTTAATGTGGTGGCTAGAAATTTATAAGAATTATATACTATTATAAATGTACCCACATACAACAACAATAACAATTGGAAGAACCCAAACCTGTCTTATAGGAGTAATCAGTTAGGTCAACTCCAAAATATTGCACCAAATCAAGGGTATTACAATCAAAGATGTAGAATTTATTCTATGCTAAAGAATTTTATGGCGGAACAATCTAAGGTTTCCGCTGAACTTCGGGCCCACGGCAAAGAATTGAACAATCAATTGCAGAAGTTAGCAAGCAAGGTGGACTCACTAGCCTCGCACATCAAGATGTTAGAGACACAGATTATGTTAGATCCTAGTACATTAACTGACCTAGCTCAATCTTTAGGCCCACACCATATTGTCCGGAAAAAGTCTTAAGCTTGATTGGTGCTAGTAGGTAATGCACTAGCCTATTTAAGTAACATCAATTCACATTCAGTACACAAGGTAGGACTTTAACTAGCCCCCCTTTCCACTCATTTCATTCCGGCGTGTAACAAACTCCCCCACTTAAATTTCTTGACGTCCCCGCCAGAACTAGTATTGGGGAATCCATAGCCATGTACGTTACATGTGCAGTGGAACCTATGGATTCAATCCGTCCTAGGATAATCATTAAAGGCCTGTTCTTTAGCGCAGTTTTGTGAAGGCACAGGAAGCTATGGGTGCAGGAAGCTGAGAAATGAATGTCAAGAAGCTATAGGTGCAGGCAGTGACATAAACTTTATGAAATTGTGAAAAAAAAGTGTTCTATGAAAATAGAGAAAGCTATGAATATAATATTGATATACTTCAATTGATTAGTTGTTAGAGAATGATTAATTATGAAGATTGTATTAATTATAATGTTTGATGAAATCATAGGAGGTAATGAATATAACAGTAATATATTAAAAACTTATTGTTACAAAAATATTCTTTTTTATATAAAAAATCTTGCCGTTTGAAGATAGAAACAAAACAATTTAAAAAAAGAAGATAAATCCAAAAAATATTGCCGTTAGAATATAGAATCATCCACTATATAAACAAACCAACATTTGAAAAAATAATAACCACATTTCAATTTTGTATCTAGTTGTTGCTCTTTCCACTTATCCAATAACATGAACATTTTTTTTCGTTGGAAAATCAGAAGGAAGATAATGAAATGCTCAATTTGATAACGGCATACAATCACCAGCTTCCATCATCGTCATTGCAAAGAACACCATGCCATACATCAATCTTAAGCGGTGCATTGTGGGTTAAAGAAGTATTGGAAGGTCATGAATCTCGTTCCAGGAATGAATTTCGCATGGAGACTCATGTTTTTCATGCTTTGGTCAAAACATTGAAAAATAAACGTCTTCTTAAAGATGGTGGCAAAATAACAGTAGATGAACAAGTAGCAATATTTTTATATACACTTGCTAAAAATGTCGGCAATCGTACCGTGCAAGAACGGTTTCAGCATAGCGGCTGCAGCGTAAGTGGGTATTTTGGAAAGATTCTAAATGCTATACTATAATTGTCTACAGAAATTATATGCTTCTCATCTCTACTCACACCTAGAGAGATTTCAAATAGTACAAAGTGCAATCCATATTTTAAGGTATAATACTAATTGTTATTTATGTGTTGTTGTTTTATTAAATTGATTCATTTATTCTTTTTTATAATAAAATTTTATATTGTAGGATTGCATCGGTGCCATTGATGGAACACATGTACCAATAACGGTTCAGGGTCAAATACAAGACCCATACCGCAACAGAAAACAAACATTATCTCAAAATGTTATGGTTGCTTGTAATTTCGATAATCGTTTTATTTTTGTATTAGCTGGGTGGGAGGGGTCTGCTTCTGATGCCTTGATACTTGAGATTGCTATTGATGAGTGTAATTTTTATGTGCCGAGTAATAAATTCTATTTAGTCGACGTGGGCTATGCGAATACACCTAATTTTATTGCTCCATATGGTGGTGTAAGATATCATCTGAATAAACAAGCTAAAGCAAATAAAAGACCCAAGGATTACAAAGAACGTTTTAATCTGCGTCATTCACAACTAAGAAATCACGTGGAGCGCATAATTGGTGTGCTTAAGATGCGATTTCCAATCCTAAAAACTGCAACGTATCATACGCTTGATTCACAAAGAGATATCGTTATAGCTGCATGTGTCCTTCATAATTTTATCGTCAACCATAATTGAGATATGAATTGGCCATTTGAATCTACCCCCGAAATATCTCCAAATGAGTTTGTGGCAATACCTGATGGAGATAGCATCTATGATGGTAATGTCGAATCACTAAACAATGAGAGACAAGCAGGCGCTTTAAGGAGAGATGAGATTGCTATGAAAATGTGGGAAGATTACGATGATAATTATAGAAATAGGCAATCATGAAAAAAATAATTTGATAATTATAATACTTTTATGTTGTAGTATTCATTTCTTGTCATTTATTTGTAGTATTAATTTCTACTTTATTTTTAATTATAATATTTTCTTGTCTTTCATTTCTTAAATATATTTTTTTAAGTATTACGCACTAATTGAGAAGTTTTTACATTTTTGTCAAGTAATTAAAGAGAAATATGTAAATAATATTAAAGTAAATAAATAGCATTAACGGAAGGGATAATTTCATATATGTGTGGGGGCACCATAGATTAACTATTTTCTCTCACCAATCCGTGCAAAACTCTACTCAGAGCTAAGTTTTGAAAAGCCAACAAAACATACATGATTTCAAGGTTTCCACGGTTTTGAACCCCAAAGCCATGGGTTTGATTATGTGGATAGAACACCCCAAAATCCAATCCTCACAAAACTTGACTTCCTACCCAAACCGAGCTTCAAACCTGCGCTAGAGAACAGGCCCTAAGGGAATAAAAGTGCGAGATTAACTATTAAAATTTATACCTCAGATCATCCTGATCCGCGAGACAAAGAACGGATGTAGGTCTGAACAAACTTCCGTCTTTCTTTCTTCTCCTTCCTGGCTTCTAAAGATCGACTCTACGAACCTTCTTTCGCTTCCTAGGGATGAAAAACTTGATCGCTCGCTTATTTCCAAAGTAGGAGATCTCTACTCATATCCACACGAACTTCAGACACACGGAATTACCGAACTCGGCTAAACGAGTTCGGAAATACTTTTCGAAATTACCTCTAAACACTCTCTCTCTCTCTCTCTCTCTCTCTCTCTATATATATATATATATATATATATATATATATATATATATATATATATATATATATTAGACAGCCTCTAAGGCTTTAGAATTGTCTATCTAATAGAGAGGGGTTGCCTCTCTATTTATACTAAAGAGAAAAGTGAATGATTGCTCAAATACCATTACTGAAAACCTAGTTTTCTGTGTATATTCCGTTCAGAACGAAATATAAATTTCAAAACTATGAAAACCTGGTTGCTACGAAACTGGCACCTTCCGTTCCAAATGAAGACTTCTGTTCAGGACGGAAGTGTGCTGTTTTGCACAATCAATCATCTAATGATTGATTATTTCGTTCATCAATTTATACAACTCATGTACAACTATTTTAGGGTATTTTCATCCCATATGAATGGAGTTCATTGTATGACCATATAGGTTCCATTTAACATTGGCAACGATCTTCTAAATATCGTAAGTCATGAGTAACCTCTAGACTGATGTTATGACGACCCATGCTTATTCCTTTTGTTCTACGATATATGTCTTGATCACAAGGCATGGAAGTATGTGATCCTTGAGTTTGATCAAAGTCTTTTTCCTGATCGAGAATTATATTGAATAAATACAAAATGATATTAACAATATATGTTAATCCAATTTTAGCATGGCCATGCATTTCCTTCAGTCCTAGTTCATCAGGGGGCCCAGAGATATCTCCCTCTTGACGAGAGGAAAAAATCTTATCTTGGTCACTCACATTCCTCATCATGATTCAGTGCATACCTAACGATGACCCTAATGATCATCCCGTTACGGATGACGTAGAATCATATTAAAGTATGCAGTTGCACATACAGAAATCCATGGTGACCTCAGGTCGTAGGAACAAGCACACTATTCATATGAGAAAAATACTAATGACAAATACCATGCATATTCTCAAAGTATGGTCAATCCAGAATGTGTTCTTTAACACGTACCTATATTACAGACTTGGCATGCCTATGTCCATGATCAGCAGAACATGATCATCCTGTTGGGGGATCCATAGCCATATACATTACATGCGCAACGGAACCTATGGATTCAATCTGCCCTAGGATCATCGTAAAGGGAATAAAAGTACAAGATTAACTATTAAACTTTATACCTCGGATCTTCCTGTTCCGCGGGACGAAAAACGGGTGTAGGTCTGAACTTTTCTGAGTTGCAACCTTCTCCTTCCTGAAGCTCGACTACGCAAACCTCCTTACTTCTCCTAGGGATGAAGAACGATCGCTCGCAAGTTCTCAAGTTAAAGAACCTCTACTTGTATCTATGCGAATTTCAGACAAACGGAATAATTGGACTCCGCTAGACGAGTCCGGAAATACTTTCCGAAATTACCTCACAGAACTCTCTCTCTCTCTCTCTCTCTCTCTCTCTCTCTGTATTGTGACGGCCTCTAAGGCATCTGAATTGTGTGTATACTAGAGAGGGACTGCCCTTCTATTTACACTAGAAAGAGAGGCAAACGATTGCTCAGTTGCCTTAACTGAAAACCCTAAACTGCGCCTATTCCGTTGGCAACGGAATAGATATTTCCTTAATAGAAAAGTTGGTAGCCAAGGTCATTACAGTTTACATATCTATTCCGTTATGAACGAAGCTATTCCATTCCGACCAAAACTATTCCATTGACAACGGAATAGAACTATTTTGCATAATCAACAATCCAATAGTTGATTATTTTGTTCATCAATTTATACATCATATGTACAACTGTTTTGAGGTATTTGTATCCCGTATGAATGGATTTCATTGTGTGACCGTGTATGTTCCATTTAACGCTGGCAACGATCTTCTAAAGATCGTAAGTCATGAGTAACCTCTAGACTGATATAATGCCTATCCATGTTAAATGAAATGATCAGTGATCATAAACCTATCTGAATAGACATTTGCTTATTCCTTTTGTTCTATGATATATGTCTTGATAACAAGGCAAGTAAATATGTCATCCTTGAGTTTGATCAACGTCTATTTCCTGATCGAGAATTAGACTGAATAAATATAAAATGATATTAACAACACATGTTAATCCATTTTGAGCATGGCCATGCATTTCCTTCAGTCCTAGTTCATCAGGGGACCCAAAGATATCTCACTCTTGACGAGAGGAACAAATCCCATCTTGGTCACTCACATTCCTCGTCATGATTCAGTGCATACCTAATGATGACCCTAATGATCATCCCATTACGGATGAAGTAGGATCATATTAATTATGCAGTTCCACATACATGAATCCATGGTGGCCTCAGGTCGTAGGAACAAGCACACTACTCATATGAGAATCACTAATGACATATACCATGCATATTCTTATAGTGTGTTAAGTCCAGTAAGTGTTTTCTAGCACGTACCTATATTCCAGACTTGACATCTCGATGTCCATGATCAGTAGAACATGATCATCCAGACTGTGAATATACTAGTGTGTATATGTAGCTTCTTAACTGAAGTATGTTTATCTCTATAAACATCCTACATGTCACTAGAGACAGTTTAGAATGTCATCCGTTGGTTCACAGTTCTACTATCAGAATCACGTATTCTGATGGCGTGAACCCGAAGTGTCATTCATGGTTGATATAATAAATGTAAATGTACATTCACAACCCATACATACAGATATATAATAAACAACTTTTATTGAATAAATAATAATGTCTTAATACATAATCCATTTCCTAGCACAAATACATTTGACCTATAATACTAATCCTATAGTCTCCAACTTGCACTAGGCCAACTCTAAGCATCTTATGCCCATAGACCTAACATGACCCTCATGCTTCGCTTGTGGGAGTGGTTTAGTTAATGCATCGGCGACATTGTCGTCTGATGACACTCTACACATTTTAACGTCACCACTTCGTATGATCTCCCTGATCAGATGGAAGCGTCACAGTATGTGCTTGGATCTTTGGTGAGATCTCGGTTTCTTTTCTTGTGCGATCGCTCGATTGTTGTCACACTGTAGATCCACAGATTTCGAGATGCTCAAAACTACTCTTAGCTTCTCCAAAAAGTTCTTTATCTAAATAGCTTGTTTAGCCGCTTTTGCAACGGCTATATACTCTGCTTCCATCGAAGAATATGCTACAGTACATTGCTTGGAACTCTTCCATGTCACTTCGCCTAAATTTAGGCAAAATAAATAACCTGATTGCGATCTAAAATCTTTTGAGTCTGTTTGGAAGAGTGCGTCGGTGTAAGCCTTTACTACGAGCTCACCTTCCAGACCTCCATGGACTAGGAACATGTCCTTAGTTCTTCATATGACTAGGGACAATTTAGAATTGTATTCACTTTACTTCATGGTTTTACTATCAGAATCATATGTTCTGATGACGTATAACGAACATACATATTCATGGATGATTAATAATCTAACAACCTTTACGCACAATTATTATATGAAAAGATTTATGAAATAAAATATCTAATACAAAAATATAATGTCTGATACATAATCCGTTTCCCACACGGCAAAACTGTTTGGACTAGGGCATTATTACTTTCTGTCTTTCACTTGCACTAGGCCAAACTAAGCAATACATACTTATTATTCCTCTAGGTACCTCAGACCCATTGACCTAACATGACCCTCATGTTTCACTTGCGGAAGTGGCTTAGTAAATGGATCAATCACATTATCATCGCAAGGTATTTTACACACTTTCACGTCTCCTCTCTCAATGATCTCTCGAATCAAATGAAAACGTCGAAGTATATGCTTGGTTTTGTGATGTGATCTTGGTTCCCTTGATTGTGCGATTGCTCCATTACTGTCATAATAGATAACCATAGGGTCCAAGATACTTGGGACTTCTCCTAGTTCCGTCATGAACTTCTTTATCCAAACAGCTTCCTTAGCTGCTATGTACTCCGCCTCTGTGCTAGAATCCACCATAGTTTTCCGTTTAGAACTTTTCCAAACTACTGCTCCTCCATTTAGACAAAATACATAGCCACTTTGCGAACTATAATTGTCTACGTTGGTTTGGAAGCTCGCATCGGTGTAACCTATTACAGCCTGCTCACTATCCAATCCCCCATAGACCAAGAATAAATACTTTGTCCTTCTCAAATACTTGAGAATATTCTTAACTGCCATCCAGTGACTTTCACCGGAATCTGACTGATACCTACTTGTTATGCTTAATGCTTGTGCCACGTCCGGTTGAGTACTTACCATGGCATACATGATAGATCCAATTGCCAAAGCATATGGAATCTTACTTATCCGGTTCCATTCATGTCGTATTGCTGGACATTGAGATTTACTAAGTGAGACGTTATGTGACATCGAAAGAAATCCTCTCTTGGAATCTTCCATACTGAGCCATTTCAGTATCTTGTCAATGTGTGTACTTTGACTTACACCTATTAGCCTTTTAGATCTATCTCTATAAATCTTGATGCCTAATATATAAGCAGCTTCTCCTAGGTCTTTCATTGAGAAACTATTCCCTAAATATGTCTTGACGCTCAAAAGCATGGGAATATCATTTCCAATGAGTAGGATGTCATCAATATAAAGCATAAAAAAAACTACTGTGTTATGACTAGGCTTTTTGTAAACACAAGGTTCTTTTTCACTTTTGATGATGTTAGGTAACCCGTAGCCATGTACGTTACACGCGTAGCAGAACCTGTGGGTTAAACCCTCCCTAGAATCATCATAAAGGAAATAAAGGTATGAGATTATGCTATTAAAATTTATACCTCGGATCTTCCTGCGGGAGAGAGAAGTGGATGTAGGTCTGAACGAACTTCCGTCTTGCTTCCTTCTCCTTCATGGCTTCTGAAGCTTGACTCTGTAAACCTTCTTGCTCTTTCTAGGGACGAAGAACTTGATCGCTCGCTAATCTCCAAGGCAGGAGATCTCTACTCGTATCCACGTCGAACTTCGAATAGTCAAAATAACTAGACTCGGCTAGACGAGTCCGGAAATACTTACATGAGGCTCTCACAAATTCTCTCTCTCTTTCTTTGTATTATAGCCATCTAGAGGCTCTATATTGTATGTCTAATAAGGGGGAGGGGGGGGGGGTGCCCCTCTATTTATACTAGAGAGATAGGTGAATGATTGGTCAGTTACCATAACAAAAAACCTAATTCCAGACCTATTCCATTGTCGACGGGGTTATTCCGTTGACAACCGAATAAGACTGCATTCTATATGTGAAACCTTGGCTGCCAAGTAATCACTTATTCCGTTCCTAATGTCAACCGCTCGGAGGAAGCGATCCAAGAATCATATCAACCGCGAACTCCCTTGGAATAGGCGAACCAAGTCTCTCTAAGCAATCAATGTGACTCCTCATCTTAAAAACATGAGTATCCACAGAGGAGCCATGAGCCATCTTGCTCTTGATTAATAACTTGATGACCTTGTAGCGCTGAATATTAGTCTGCTTTCGGAACATTTCCTTAAGCGCCTTGATCATATCATGGGCATCCATGAAACCTATCTGCTTCTGAAGCATAGGTTTCATTCCTGCTAACATCATCTAGGCTACTTCATCAGAATCGTCAATATATTTATGATAAGTATCTTGAACGACTCCAGAAGCGGTCGAATGCGGTGAATTTGGGATGGGTGTCTCAAGGACATACAACTTTCCTTTACTCTTGAGAACAATTCTCAGAGTCCTGAACCATTCAGGGAAGTTTGTGCCATCGAGCTTATCCTTCCCAAGGATAGATGACAAGTTCGTAAATTTCGAACTCATTCTACAACTTTAATATGCAATGTAAAGTTTATTATTTAGAATTATTCTAATTTTGTTTCATATATTATACTCCCACTATTTTTCTTCAAATCAAATACCTTCAGTCATATTGATTCAGAAACTTCAATTAAATGAGGTTTCATAGTGGGTCAAGATCCGTATTTCATTGAGCACTAAGTGCGCTTTGGAGCAACCCTTATTTCCCAACGATTTAGGTAGAAACATTTCTAATTGTATCATATATAACTCTTGCCTTTTATGGATTGAGCATCATATGCCCGGTGTATTATCCCATCTTGTGCCCTGAGCCCAAGTCCGACTTGCTTGCCTAGTTAAGTTTAACCATGTATGATTATCAGCGAAATGGAATCCAGCATACTCAGCTTTGGCATGACACATGCTGGACGCCATTTCCCGCGTACCTTCCTTTACAAAGACAATCCCCCATATGCTCAGCATTGGCATGACCCACATGGAAGACTGCCTAAGTACTGAGGGCTTTAGTGACATGGGGGGCACTTCCTTACTTAACATTCTGAAGGATTTTGTTTTAGATTCATAAATATAAACATCACAGAAACAAGATAAATATAGTATGAGCCTAATCCTCACTAGCAATCGTGAGGTTCCTAATCCTAGATCTATCTCTAGATTGCAGGTAAATCTTCAATGAACCCTTCGTTGTATGTGTGTGAATATCCAATACCATCTTCCGAAGATTGCGCCGAGATCATCTTCTTGTCTTGATGTAATATTTTTCCTAACTATCCTATTGTTAGAAAAGATAGTTTATAATTTTGGACAACTCACTGGTTGCCATAATTATAACTTTGACAACTCACATGTTGCCATAGATATTAAATAAAACATTCACACACAAGATTACATCATAAAACAATTACAGATCTAAGGCTCATACCATATTTAAATAAAAATTCCATGTATAACAAAAATTAGGGTTTCCACAAAATTCCGCCTTATTCTGTTGGGAACGGAACATGCGCTGAACAACTGCGAATTTCCTGCGTTATTCCGTTCTCAACGGAATTATTCCGTTGGGAACGGAATGTTGCTCGAAAATACGTTTTCCTATTGTTTTAGTCCCGTTTCCAAAACATATTTCGAAAAACTATGAGGGAGCCCCTTTCAACATGCGGCGTTGAAGACTTTTCTTGAAACTCTAGGAAATCATAATATCCAATATTATATTCCTAGAAACTATTTTGTGATGTTTTGAAATAATATTTTCAAAACCATAAATTTTATTATACTAGAATTTACTAAATTTTAAATATAATCGATGATTATTTCCTTAACGAACGCTCTGATGCCACTGTTAGGTAACCCGTAGCCATGTACATTACATGCGCAACGGAACCTATAGGTTAAACCCTCCCTAGGATCATCGTAAAGGAAATAAAGTTATGAGATTATGCTATTAAAAATTATAACTCGGATCTTCCTGATCCGGGAGAGAGAAGCGGATGTAGGTCTGAACGAACTTCCGTCTTGCTTCCTTCTCCTTGCTGACTTCTAAAGCTTGACTCTGTAAACCTTCTTGCTCTTCCCAGGGACAATGAACTTGATCGCTCCCTAATCTCCAAGGTAGGAGATCTCTACTCGTATCCACGTTGAACTTCGAATAGTCAAAATAACCAGACTCGGCTAGACGAGTTCGGAAATACTTTCAAGAGGCTCTCACAAATTCTCTCTCTCTTTCTTTGTATTATAGCCATCTAGATTCTCTATATTGTATGTCTAATAGAGGGAGGCAGTCCCTCTATTTATACTAGAGAGATAGGCGAAGGATTGGTCAGTTATCATAACTAAAAACCTAATTCCAGACCTATTCCGTTGTCGATGGGGTTATTCCATCGACAACCAAATAAGACTGCATATGTGAAACCTTGGCTGCCAAGGAATCACTTATTCCGTTCCCAACGGAACCATTCCATTGGCAACGGAATAAGGATGTTTTTTGCACAATCAAACATCTAATGTTTGGTTATTTCCTTCACCAATTTATACATCATATGCATAGCTATTTTGAGAGCTTTTCCTTCCCGACTAGACGTTGTTCTATGTGTGACCGTGTCGGTTCTATTTAACACTGGCAACAATCTTCTAAAGATCGTAAGTCATGAGTAACCTTTAGACTGGTGTCATGACTACCCATGTTAAATGAAATTATCAGCGATCATAAACCTATCTGAATAGACACTTGCATATTCCTTTTGTTCTACGATATACGTCTTGATCACAAGGCACGGTAATATGTCATCCTTGAGTTTGATCAAAGTCTCTTTCCGAATCGAGAATTAGACTGAATAAATACAAAATGATATTAGCAACAGATATTAATCCATTTTGAGCATGGCCATGCATTTCCTTCAGTCAGGATACATCAGGGGGCCCAAAGATATCTCCCTCTTAACGAGAGGAACAAATCCCATCATGGTCACTCACATTCCTCGTCATGATTAAGTGCATACCTAATGATGGCCCTAATGATCATCCCGTTACGGATGACGTAAGATCATATTAAAGTATGCAGTTTCTCATACAGAAATCCATGGTAACCTCAGGTCATAGGAACAAGTATACTATTCATATGGGAATCACTAATGACATATACCATGCATATTCTCATAGTGTGATCAGTTCAGTACGTGTTCTCTAACATGCACCTATATTCCATACTTGACATCCATATGTCCATGATCATCCAGTTTGCAAATATACTAGTGTAGATATGTGGCTTCTTACCTGAAGTATGTTTATCTCTATAAACATCCCACATATCACTGTTGGGAAACCCGTAGCCATGTACGTTACATGCGTAGTGGAACCTATGGGTTCGACCCGTCCTAGGATCATCGTTAAGGGAATAAAAGTACAAGATTATGCTATTAAAATTTATACCTCGGATCTTCCTGATCCGGGAGAGAGAAGCGGATGTAGGTCTGAATGAGCTTCCGTCTTGCTTCCTTCTCCTTCGTGCTCCTAAAGCTCGACTCTTTGCTTCTCCTAGGGTAAAGAAACTGATCGCTCGCAGGTCTTCAAAGCAAAAGACCTCTACTCATATCCATGTCGAACTTCGAATCGTCGGAATAACCCGACTCGGCTAGATGAGTTCGGAAATACTTTCAGGAGCCTCTCTCTCTCTCTTTCTCTCTGCATTACGGCAGCCTGGAGGCTCTGTAATGTGCGTATAATAGAGGGAGACTGCCTCTCTATTTATACTAGAGAGGGAGGTGAAGGATTGCTTAGTTACCATAACTAAAACCCTAATTACAGCGCTTATCCATTCCCAACGGACTTATTCCGTTGCCAACGGAATAGGGTTTCCTAATCTGAAAACTTGGCTGTCGAGAAATTGGCTGAGTTCTGTTGCCAACGGAACTGTTCCATTGGCAACGGAACTTCCGTTGGCAACAGAACTATTCTGTTGCCAACAGAACTATGTTGATTTTTGCACAATCATTCAAACAATCATCCAATGATCGATTATTTCCTTCACCTATTTATACATCATATGTACAACCTTTTAAGAGAATTTCCTTCCCGACTAGACGTTGTTCTATGTGTGACGGTATAGGTTCCATTTAACGCTGGCAACAATCTTACAAAGATCGTAAGTTTTGAGTAACCTCTAGACTGGTGTCATGACTACCCATGTTAAATGAAATGATCAGCGATCATAAACCGATTTGAATAGAAATTTGATCATTCCTTTTGTTTTACGATATACGTCTTGATCACAAGGCATGGTAATATGTCATCCTTGAGTTTGATCAAAGTCTCTTTCCTGATCGAGAATTAGACTGAATAAATACAAAATGATATTAACAACACATGTTAATCCATTTTGAACATGGCCATGCATTTCCTTCAGTCCTAGTTCATCAGGGGGCCCAGAGTTATCTCTCTCTTAACGAGAGGAACAAATCCCATCTTGGTCACTCACATTCCTCGTCATGATTCAGTGCATATCTAATGATGACCCTAATGATCATCCCATTACGGATGACGTAAGATCATATTAAAGTATGCAGTTCCTCATACAGGAATCTATGGAGACCTCAAGTCGTAGGAACAAGCACACTATTCATATGAGAATCACTAATGACATATACCATGCATATTCTCATAGTGTGGCCAATCCAGGACACGTTCTCTAACACGTACCTATATTCCAGACTTGACATCTCTATATCCATGATCAGTAGAACATAATCATCTAGTCTGCGAATATGCTAATGTAGATATGTAACTTCTTACCTGAAGTATGTTTATCTCTATAAATATCCCACATATCACTAGGGATGATTTAGAATGTCATTCGTTGGTTCACAGTTCTACTATCCGAATCACATATTTTGATGACGTGAACCCGAAGTGTCATTCATGGTCGATCTAATATATGTAAATATATTAGTCACCCATACACTCATTCATATATGAACTGAATAAACATGTTTCTCATAATCTAATATGTAGTCTAACACTTTGGCTTAGGGCATAATTCCTTCAATCACTAGGGATGGTTTAGAATGTCATTCGTTGGTTCAAAGTTCTACTATCAGAATCATGTATTCTGCTGACGTGAATCTGAAGTATCATTCGTGGTCAATCTAATATATGTAAATATATATTATTCACCCATACACTCACTCATATATGAACTGAATAAACATTTTTCTCATAATCTAATCTCTAGTCCAACACTTTGGCCTAGGGCATAATTCCTTGAGATGAAACCAAAATCTCTGATAACTTCATCAAAATGAAGATTCCATCTACGAGATGCTTGTTTTAATTCATAAATGGATTTCTTAATCTTGCAAACATTTCCAGAAATATTTGGTTCGACAAAACCCTCGGGTTGTATCATGTATACATTCTGGGTTAAGTTTCTATTTAGAAATGCTATTTTGACATTCATTTGCCATATTTCATAGTCATAATATGCAGCTATGGAAAGTAAAATTCTGATTGATTTAAGCATGGCAACTGGCGAGAAAGTTTCATCATAGTCAATACCATGAATTTACCTGAAACCCTTCGCCACGAGCCGTGCTTTATAAGTATGCACATTTCCATCCATGTCAATTTTCTTTTTGAAAACTCATTTGCACCCAATGGTCTTCAAGCCTTCTGGTGGATCAATCAAGTTCCAAACTTGATTATCATACATGGATTGCATCTCATATTTCATTGCTTCTTCCCACTTGTGAGAATCTGGAGTCGACATAGCTTCTAGATAGGATGTGGGTTCATAATCTATGAGCCTCACGTCATCGTCATGAGTCATGAGATATCCATATCTCTATGGCCCTCGATGATCCCTAACAGATCTATGAGTAGGTACTTGTGTTACATGCTCAGATTCATTAACTATTGATCAATCTAATTCTTGTTCCACCATTGATTCTGCATTAATTTGTGAGTCTCAGACTTCTTCAAGCTGGATTGCACTCCCACTCACTCTTTTGGAAACAAAGTCCTTCTCCAAGAAGACTCCATTCCGAGCAACAAACACTTTGTTTTCGGATGGGTTGTAAAAGTAATATCCTTTAGTTTCTAAAAGATAACCCACAAATAAACACTTGTCAGATTTGGGTGCAAGTTTGTCAGAGAGATGACGCTTGACATACACTTCACATCCCCAAATCTTTAGAAAAGATAATCTGGAACTCTTCCCAGTCCATAATTCATATGGCATCTTTTGAACTGATTTTGATTGAATTATGTTCATTATAAATGCAGCTGTTTCAAGAGCATAACCCCAAAAGGAAGTTGGAAGATCTGTTCGGCTCATCATAGAGCGAACTGTAGGATTAGTGCCCTAGGCCAAATGTATTTGTGCTAGGAAATGGATTATATATTAAGATATTATTATTTATTCAATAAAGGTTGTTTCTTATATATCTGTATGTATGGGTTGTGAATGTAAATCTTATATCAACCAAGAATGACACTTCAGGTTCACATCATCAGAATGTGTGATTCTGATAGTAGAACTGTGAACCAACGAATGACATTCTAAACTGTCCCTAGTGATATGTAGGATGTTTATAGAGATAGACATACTTTAGATAAGAAGTTACATATCCACACTAGTATATTCGTAGGCTGGATGATCATGTTCTGTTGATCATGGACGCAGATATGTCAATTCTGGAATATAGGTATGTGTTAGAGAACACACATTGGACCGACCACACTATGAGAATATGCATGGTATATGCCCTTAGTGTTTCTCATATGAATAGTGTGCTTGTTCCTATGACCTGAGGTCACCATGGATTCCTATATGTGGAACTGCATATTTTAATATGATCCTACATCATCCGTAATGGGATGATCATTAGGGTCATCATTATGTATGCTTAAAATGGATTAACATGTGTTTTTATATCATTTTGTATTTACTCAGTCTAATTCTCGATCAGGAAATAGACTTTGATGAAACTTAAGGATGACATACTTCCATACCTTGTGATCAAAACATATATCGTAAAACAAAATGACCATGCAAACGTCTATTCAGATAGGTTTATGATCGCTGATCATTTCATTTAACATGGGTAGTCATGACATCAGTCTAGAGGTTACTCATGACTTACGATCTTTAGAAGATCCTTGCCAGCGTTAATGTAACCTACACGGTCACACAATGAACTCCATTCGTACAGGATGAATATGCCTCAAAACAGTTATACATATTATGTATAAATTGGTGAACGAAATAATCAATTATTGGATAATTGATTGAACAAAATAGTATCATTCCGTTGGCAACGGAATAGTTCCGTTCCCAAGGGAATATTTATGAAAACTATAATAACATTAGCTCTCAAGTGTTCCGCTAAGGAAATACTTATTCCATTGGTAATGAAATATGTGCAGATTAGGGTTTTTAGTTATGGTAACTGAGCAATCATTCGCCTCTCTCTCTAGTATAAATAGAAGGGGAGAGTCTCTCTATTTGACAGACAACTCAAAAGCATTAGAGGCCACCTAATACACATAAATAGAGAGAGAGAGAGAGAGAGAGAGAGAGAGAGAGAGAGTTTTGAGTTATTTTCGGAAAGTATTTTCGGACTCGTCTAGCCGAGATCGGTTATTTCGTGCGTCTACAGTTCGACGTGGATATGAGTAGAGGTCTTCTGCTTTGAAGACTAGAGAGCGATCAGTTTCTTTACCCTAGGAGAAGCAAGGAGTTCGTTCGAGTCGAGTTTCAGGAAAGAGAAGGCTGAACGTCAGAAAATTTCAGACCTACATCCGTTCTTCGTCTCGTGGATCAGGAAGATCCGAAGTATAAATTTTAATAGTTAATCTCGTACTTTTATTCCCTTACCGATGATCCTAGGGCGGGTTAAATCTCTAGGTTCCGCTGCGTATGTAACGTACATGGCTATGGATTTCCCAACACGAACCATATCCAGTAAGGTTCGATTTCTCCTCTTGGATACACCATTTCATTGAGGTGTTTCAGGAGGAGATAATTGTGAAACAATTCCACAATACTTAAGATGATCTATGAATTCTTGGCTTAAATATTCACCACCACGATCTGATCGAAGTACTTTGATTTTCTTATCAAGTTGGTTTTCAACTTCATTCTTGAAGATTCTGATTTATGCTTCATTAAGTATATATATACTAGAGGTGGCAAAATCTGACCCGACCCGAAAAACCCGCCCGACCGACCCGAACCCGAACCTGACCCGATCCGAAGATGTTGACAAGTCAACGGCCCGAAACCCGACCTGACCCGAAACCCGAATGACCCGAAACCCGAAGAACCCGAAACCCGAATGGCCCGAAACCCGAATGGCCCGAAACCCGAGCGGCCCGAAACCCGAACGGCCCGAAACCCGAATGACCCGTAACCCGAATTACCCGAACCCGAACCCGAACCCGAATGACCCGCCCAATTTTCGAAACCTGAATAACATGTAATGCAAGATGAATAACATGAAGCTGAATATTTGTGTGCCGATTTTGCCATAATTATTGGACTTTCTGTAATTTTACATTGAAAAAGTTGTATATCTACATGTGTTATGTGTATAATGATGATTTTTTTAATTCTCACATCTTATGATATTAAATTATTAATACATTAATGAATTAATATTTTTTAATAGAAAACTTGGTTTGTTATAGTGAACTCATTTTGTATAAATAACACATAACTAATAACAACATACAAAATTAATATTATATAATATCGTGCAATAAACGAGTCAACAACAAAATTAAACCAAGTTCGATTTTTTTTATTTTTTCTGATTTTTTATTTTTTTCGATTTTTTTCATTGCCCCTCTTAAATAAAAAATATAGTCAAAAATATCATATATAATAGATATATCCAAATGTAGATGATTATATTTTATTTGAATCTTTCCAATCTTTATAACTTTAAAATTTTTCTTTCATTTTATTCCATTTTTTTAATTTAAAGATAATACTTTAAAAAAATCAAGATTCTCCGATTCAACTCGGCCGATTTCAATCAGAGTCGGATGATTCTCACTACACAGACAGTGAACGAGTTAGATCCTGATTCCAATTTTAGGAACTATGAAAATTAAGTCGAATTTTCGATATTTCGTCTATCTATATACAAACTTGAATTGCTCAAAACACAGACCAAACTTTTTCGAAACATAGACCCGAATTACCCGAAATACAAACCCGAATGACCCATAACCCGATTGACCTGTAACCCGAACCCGCCTGACCCATAACCCGAACGACCCGAGACCCGAGCGACCCGAGACCCGAGCGACCCGTGACCCGAACGACCCGTGACCCGAACGACCCGGAACCCGAAATGACCTGACCCGAACCCGGCCCAACCCGCCCATTTGCCACCTCTAATATATACCCATATCTACTCAAATCATTTGTAAATGTAATAAAGTATCAAAAACTACCTCTGGCTTCTTTACTCATCAGACCGCATATATCTGAATGTATGAGCTCTAATAAGTCGTTCACTCTTTCACCTTGTTTAGTAAAAGGTGTCTTTGTCATTTTTCCCAATAAACATGATTCGCATGTCTCGGACAATTCAAAATTGAATGAGTCTAAAAGTTCATCTTGATGGAGTTTAGAAATGCGTTTCTCATTCAAGTCGTTAGATTTTAACCTTTTGGTATTAATGTTATAAATGGACTCATTACTTTATGTTTTATGATCAAGAATATAAAGACCATTTTTTGTGCGGACATTCCCAGAGAAAAGATTACCTTTACGAATGGTAAATTTATTTTTATTAATAATAAATTCATAACCATCTTTCGTCAAACTCAAAATAGAAATCAAATTCATGTTTATTACATGTACAAAATAACAATTATTAAGTTTTAAAACAAGTCCAGAAGGTAAAGATAAATTATAAGTTCATACGGCTAATGCAACAATTCTTGCTCCATTCCCCACCCGTAGGTACACTTCGCCTTTTACTAATTTCCTACTCCTTTGCAGTCCCTGCACATTATTACAGATGTGAGTTGCACATCCAGTATCTAATACCCAAGATGTAGAAGTAGATAAATTAATTTCAATAATAAAAATACCTGAAGATGTAGTCAGACTACCATTGTTCTTGAGACTTTCCAAGTAATCCTTGCAGTTTCTCTTCCAATGCCCCGACTTGTTGCAATAGAAATAAAAAACATCTTTTGGTTTCTTAATCTTAGGATCTTGCCATTACCCTTGTCCTTTCCATTTCCTTTGCCCTTGCCATTTCCCTTGAATTTTTTTTTCATATTCTTCCCCTTTTGAACCGTGAGTACATCATTGCCAACATTTGGCGTCATACTCGTCTCACATTGCTTAAGCATGCCGAGCAATTCTGTAATGGACTTGTCCATGTGGTGCATATTATAATTCATAATAAATTGTTTAAAGTTCGACGTTAAAGACCCCAAAATTATATCGGTAGCCATCTCTTTATGTTTACCTTTGCACCAAGCTTCTCAAGGTAATAAATATAACCTTTCATCTTGAGAACATGGACAGCCACTGATGTACCTAGTGCCATCTTACAATTATTAAATGCATTATGCGTATTGTACATTTCAGTACGCGCTGCACTTGGAACATTTTCTTGAGCTGCGTGACCATGCCAAAAGCTTCCATTTCTTCAAACCGCTTTTGAAGTTCAGAGTCCATTGTGGCCAGCATAAGGCAGGTAACATCATTAGAGTCATTGACATGCTTACTATAAGCAGCCTTTGCCTCATCCGCGGCGGCATCACCCTCAGGTTCTTTTTCATAAAGAACATTTTCAAGGACATACTGCTTTTTCTCTTGCTTAAGAACGATTCTTAGGTTGCGGTACCAATCAAGGAAGTTTTTCCCATTCAGTTTTTCTTTTTCAAGAATTGATCATAGAATTAAACTTGATATGTTTGTTGACATTTTCTACACATATTTGAAAATTAAAGTGCTGTTAATACTGATTGATTTTTAATGTTTTAGATGTGTTCGTATAATGTAACTCCCACTATTTTATTCAAATCAATAACCCTCAAAATATTGATTCAGAAATGTCAACTCTTTGAAATCTCGTAGTGGAACAAAACCCATATTTCATCAAATCTCAAGGGAGCTTTGGCTCTCAATCCTAAGACTTAATTAGTTAGGTAGGATCAAATCCAATTACATCACATGCAACTCTTGACTTATCTCTCATGGGATGAGCATCTAGTTTAAACTTGATTGCCCAGCGTAAACCATCCCATCTTATGCCCCGAGCCCAAGTCCGACTTGATAGGTCAGTTAAGTTGAACCATATCTAACCATCGGCAAAATAGTCATCAACACACCCTGCTTTGGCAGAACCTATGTTGTTTCACATTTTGCCGCATTCTCTCTTCTTAAGATAGTTCCCACAAACCCAGCTTTGGCATGAACCCATGTGAGATCTATCAAAATATCGAGAGATTTAGGTATGAAGGGAATTTCATGACTTAATATTTATTTGAAGGATTTTACTTTATTTTAATTCTTTTAATGAATATTAATAATGACATGCATGGTCTTGAACATTACGAGCAACATAATGATCATAATCCTAAGTTCTTGGATGAGAAGTCGAGGTGATGGACTCCTTCACCATGTGATTGGTCGAGATGATGAACTCCTTCACCATGTCTTGGATGTCGACTTGTCATAACTCTCACAAATAATAATTACATACAAATGACGGTCATATGATATAATTTTTATCTTAATTAATTAAACCATTAATAAGAATTAGGCTTTTTTTTTACTGACCGCAACTCGCTCGTCGGAGAGCGATTGATGGGGTTTGGTATACAATATACCTTACTCATCGGATGAGTCGTTGCCTTCAAATTTTACCCAATCCGTTAACCAGAGACCTTAACCAATAACAATTTCGGATTTAATTAATCAAATTAATTAGATCCAAAATTCAATAATAATTTCGGGTTTAATTAATCATATTAATTTAGATCCAAATTCATTATCATTTTGGGTTTAATTAATCATATTAATTTAGATCCGAAATTGATAAATCCGATCGGGTATAATTAATCACATTAATCAAAACCGAATCTGATAATAAACCGAATCTGATAATCAAGATATTTTTGAATATTTGAGATCCAATCTCAAATCAGCGGTAATTGTGATTATCGAAATCCAATTCGGTTTAACATCTAACCCTAATTCTAATTTGCCGTCCTGTAGGAAATGTCTTTCCCACGTCAAATCTAACCCTAAACCGTGTATAACCCTTATACTGAAAATTAACTTGATTGATCAATACACGTGCCTCTTGATACCACTTAAAGAAAACGAGTAATCTTAGAAGCACAGTGGAATTAAAAAGTTTACCCATTTTCTAACCGAGGACGCAGCCGTCTCAAGAGCATAAACCCAGAAAGACATTGAAAGATTCGTTTGACTCATCATCGATCGAACCATATCTAATAAGGTTTGATTCCTCCTTTCGGATACTCCATTCCACTGAGGAGTTCCTGGAGGAGTCAGTCAGAAAACTATTCACATTCTCTGAGATGATCCTCAAATTCCTGACTCAGATATTTGCCTCCTCGATCAGATAGAAGTGCTTTAATATTCTTGCCAAGTTGATTTTGTACTTCATTCTTAAATTCTTTGAACACTTCAAATGATTCCGACTTGTGCTTCATTAGGTAGACATAACCATATCTACTGAAGTCGTATGTGAAAGTTATGAAGTACCGATACCCACCTCTAGCCATCGTACTCATTGGTCCTCATAAATCAGTATGTATAAGTCCTAATAAGTCATTGACCATTTCACTAACTTTTGTGGAGGGTGTCTTAGTCATCTTTCCAAGTAGACAAAACTCACACGTCTCAAATGATTCCAAATCAAGTGAGTCTAAAAGTCCATGAGAGTGGAGTTCAGAAATGCGTTTCTCATTTATACGGCCTAAGCGACAGCGCCAGAGGTATGTCGGATTTGTGTCATTCGATTTAAATCGTTTAGTATTAATTTTATAGATGGACTTGTAATTCTCTTTCTTAAGATCTAGCACATAAAGATTATCCTCTTTCTAATAGAACATTTCCATAGAAAATATTATCCTTTAAGATAGAACAATTATTATTCTCAACAATAAATTTATAACCATCAAAATATTTCTGCTCATAGAAGGTACAAAATAACAATTATTAAGTACTAATACATGTCCACTAGGCAAAGTCAGTAAATAAGTTCCTACAGCTAATGCAGCAAATCTTGCTCCATTTATCACACGTAGGTCAACTTCGCCCTTAACTAATCTTCTACTCCTTTGTAATCCCTGCACATCATTACAAATGTGAGTACCACATCCGGTATCCAATACCCAAGATTTAGGAGTAAGTAAATTAGTTTCAATAACAAAGATACTTGAAGCAGTAGTCACATTACCCTTCTTGATTTCAACCTGATAGAGTTTGCAGTTTCTTTTCCAATGGTCAACCTTGTTGCAATGGAAGCAAACTCCATCCTTGTCTTTCTTGATCTTAGGTTTAGACAACACCTTGTCTTTATCCTTGCTCTTGTTCCTGGTCTTCTTACCATTCTTCTTGTGAACCATTTGGACGTCGTTGACAACATTTGTCTTCATGTTCTCCTGTTTGTTCTTAAGCATCCCATGCAACTCGGTGGTGGATTTCTCCATCTGATGCATATTATAGTTCATGATGAATTGTTTAAAACTAGGAGGCAACAACCCGAGAATTATGTCAACAGCCAATTCTCTGGGCATAGTTGAACTAAGCCTCTCCAATTGATCAAGATAGCTCTTCATCTTGAGTACATGAGCACTCACAGCTGAACCTTCAACCATCTTCGTATTAGTTAGAGAGACAGTTGCTTTGTAGTGCTCAACTCTAGCCTGCTCTTGGAACATTTTCTTGAGAGTCACGATCATATCGTGAGCACCCATATCCTCCAGTTGCTTCTGAAGCTCAGAGGTCATGGTCGCTAGCATGAGACAAGCTACCTATATATTGTCTTTGACGTATTTAGCATACGCGTCATGAACAGCCCTTGTGGCTCCCTGTTCTGGTTCCTCTGGGTAAGCCTCTTCTATGACATAGAGTTTATTGTCAGTCTTGAGAACAATTCTCAGATTTCTAAACCAGTTAAGGAAGTTAGACCCATTGAGCTTATCCTTCTCAAGGATAGATCGCAAATTCAACCCAGTTTCTACAAGTTAAAATATAAAGTGCCATTATTATTTATTCATTGGGGTTATTTTGTTTTGGTATTTCTAATATTATACTCCCACTATTTTTCTTCAAATCAACCACCTTCAATAGTATTGGTTCAGAATCTTCAATTAAATGAAGTTTCATAGTGAGTCAAGATCCGTATTTCATTGAGCAGTAAGTGCGCTCTGACGCAATCCTTAATGCTCAACTATTTAGGTAGGAACACTTTCAAATTATATCATATGCAACTCTTTCCTTTTATGAAATGAGTATCTTATACTCGGTGTATTATCTCATCTTGTGTCACGAGCCCAAGTCTGACTTACTTGCTAAGTTAAGTTTAACCATGTATGAGTATCGGCAAAGCAATTTCTAGCACACTCAGCTCAGGCATGACTTGTGCTAGTCACTACTTCCTGTGTACCCCTTTCCAAAGACAATCCCCCACACACCCAGCTCCGGCATGACCTATGTGGAAAACTGTCTGAGTACTTAGGGTTACAGTGACATGGGAGGCACTTCATTACTTAATATTCAGAAGGATTTTGTTTTAGATAAATATAAGCACCACAGAAACTAAGTTAAATATGATATGAGCAGATTCCTCATGAGCAATCATGAGGTTCCTAATCCTAGATCTATCTCTAGATTGTAGGTGTAATCTTCAACGAACCCTTTGTTGAGTGTGTGCGAAGATCCAATGCTATCTTCCGAAGATTGCGCCAAGATCCTTGCCTTGTAGTCTTGATAATATATATCCTAACAACTATCATATTGCTAGAAAAAGTAATTTACAACTTGGACAACTCACAGTTGCCATAATTATAACTTTGAACAACTCACAGGTTACCATAGATATTAAATAAATTTACAAGAATTCACACACAAGATTATATCACAGAACAATCACAGATCTAAAGCTCATACCAAATTTATATTTAAATTCCATGTATAACAAAAACTAAGATTTCTCGTAAAATCAGTCTTATTCTGTTGTGAACGAAACTATTCCGTTCGCAATGGAATCAACACTGAAAATCTGATAAATTCCAGAATTATACCATTCTCAATGGAACTATTTCCTTGGGAACGGAATCCTGCTGGAAAATTCATTTTTCTTTATTTAGCCTCGTTTCCAAAACAAATTTCGAAAAACTATTTTTCAAAACTCTAGTTAATCATAATATCTAATATTATTTTTTCAGAAACTTTTTCCGTGCTGTTTTGAAATAAAATCTTCAAAACTCTAAAATTTATTAAACTAGAAATTTTAAATATAATCCATGATTATTTCCTTAAAGAACGCTCTGATACCACTGTTGTGGAATCCATAGCCATGTATGTTACATGCGTAGTGAAACCTATGGATTCAACTTGCCCTAGGATCATCGTTAAGGGAACAAAAGTACAAAATTAACTATTAAAATTTATACCTCGGATTTTTCTGATCCGCGAGACGAAAAACGGATGTAGGTCTGAACTTTTCTGACTTGCAACCTTCTCCTTTCTGAAGCTCGACTCCGCGAACCTCTTTACTTCTCCTAGGGATGAAAACTGATCGCTTGCAAGTTCTCAAGTTAGAGAACCTCTACTCATATCCATGTGAACTTCAGACAAACGGAATAACCGGACTAGGCTAGACAAGTTCGGAAATACTTTCCGAAATTACCTCACAGAACTCTCTCTCTCTTTCTGTATATGTGACGGCCTCTAAGCCTTCTGAATTGTGTGTATAATTGAGAGGGATTATCTTTCTATTTATACTAGAAAGAGAGACGAACGATTGCTCAGTTACCTTAACAAAAAAGCCTAAATTGTGCCTATTTCATTCCCAACAGAACTATTCCGTTGGCAACAGAATAGGTATTTCCTTAATAGAAAACTTGGCAGTCAAGGTCATTACAGTTTACATATCTATTCCATTTCGAACGGAGCTATTCCGTTGAGAACGGAACTATTCCGTTGACAACAGAAGAGCAATAATTTGCATAATCAACAATCGAATAGTTGATTATTTCGTTCATTAATTTATACATCATATGTACAACTATTTTGAGGTATTTTCATCCTGTATGAATGGAGTTCATTGTGTGACCATGTAGGTTCCATTTAATGCTGGCAACGATCTTCTAAAGATAGTAAGTCATGAGTAACCTCTAGACTGATGTCATGACTACTCATGTTAATTGAAATGATCAGCGATCATAAACCTATCTGAATAGACATTTACTTATTCCTATTGTTCTACGATATATGTCTTAATCACAAGGCATGAAAGTATGTCATCCTTGAGTTTGATCAACGTCTCTTTCCTAATTGAGCATTAGGTTGAGTAAATACAAAATGATATTAACAACACATGTTAATCCATTTTGAGTATGGTCATGCATTTTGTTCAGTCCTAGTTTTTCACAGGGCCCAGAGATATCTCCCTATTGACGAGAGGAACAAATTCCATCATGGTCACTCACATTCCTCATCATGATGCAGTGAATACCTAATGATGACCCTAATGATCATCCCATTATGGATACGTAGGATCATATTAAAGTATGAATCCATGGTGACCTCAGGTCGTAGGAACAAGCACACTATTCATATTAGAATCACTAATGACATATACCATGCATATTCTCATAGTGTGGTCAGTTCAGTACGTGTTATCTAACACATACCTATATTCCAAACTTGACATCCCTATGTCCATGATCAGTAGAACATGATCATTCAGCTTGCGAATATACTTACCTCAAGTATGTTTATCTCTATAAATATCCCTAGAGACAGTTTAGAATGCCATTCGTTGATTCACAATTCTACTATTAGAATCACGTATTCTAATGACGTGAACCCGAAGTGTCAGTCATGGTTGATATAATAAATGTAAATGTACATTCACAACCCATACACACAGATATATAAGAAACAACTTTTATTGAATAAATAATAATGTCTTAATACATAATCCATTTCATAGCACAAATACATTTGGCCTAGGACACCAATCCTACACATCCAGTCTACGAATATACTAGTGTAGATATGTAGTTTCTTACATGAAGTATGTTTATCTCTATAAACATCCCACATATCACTAGGGACGGTTTAGAATGTCATTTGTTGGTTCACAGTTCTACTATCAGAATCACGTATTCCGATGACGTGAACCCAAAGTGTCATTCATGGTCAATCTAATATATGTAAATATATTAGTCACCCATACACTCCTCAATTATATATGAACTAAATAAACGTGTTTCTCATAATCTAATATCTAGTCCAACACTTTGGCCTAGGAATAATATATAAATATATTATTCATTGTGTTGTGAATAATGATTTCGTTCGGAATGGTACAGCTATAGTTTCCAAATCTTTTTGCTACTTTTTTTAAGAGCAGCCCCCAAATCCATTTTTCTCATGTTTTCTAAGCAATATTCTGAGTTTTTCTCTCTAGAAACAAGTTTAATTAGTCAAGATTTTTTTTGTGAGAGATTTTGAGAGGATTTAGATCTTGTTTCTTGGTTATTTCATTGAAAGAAATAGTTGTAAGTTTTGTTTCATCAATTCGCTATGGGAGTTGTAAAGCGATCGGTAATTCGAGTCTTGTAAAAAACTATTTTGATTAGTGAATCTAGGAGCCAAAAGGCATATCCAGAGAGTGGGTGCTCGTGAACACAACAAGGGATGCTAGCAAGAACGGGTAGTTACAGCATATGCAACCACTTAGCAAAACAACGTCAACAAGTTTTGGTGTTCGGTATTCTCATTACTTTACTTTTCTTTATTTATCATTTCTTTAATTATTTAATTATTGCAACCACCCAACTTAAAATTCAATAAATCTAGAAGTCGCAAAATCCTAAAAATCAAATCCAGACTTCCACACAAAATTGGCCTATCCCCCCCCCCAAACCAAAATTTAGGTCTCAATCGAACAACAATGACATGTGATTGTAGGAATTAGGACAAAAAAGACGCAAAAGAGGAGCAAGGGGTCTAGGGAGCGATTGGAGTAGTCATCGTACCGCAGTCCCACCCGCGGACACTGTATTACTCGACCCAGCATCACGTATCACAAGGAATCGCAACTCAACAGGAGAGGCTCAAGGGCATCTAAATAAGGAAAGAAATACAAAGGGCTGGAATCACGGACTGATTGATTGCCATTCAAGAGGAGATCTGGCAATGCCAGGTAGGCGCACTCATGAAGGAGCATATCGGAAAAGAGCAATCAAGGATCAATTAACATTAATGGTAAGAAAATTTGTAAGGATATTGAGAGATGCTACCAGCCATCTGGAGACGTTGCAAATCCTAGAGGTCTCTCCCTTAAAAAAGACCCTTATAAGGGACAATAAAATGGGGGATCAATCGAAGAGAGAAAACACTCAAAGAGAAAGAGAGTGGTCTTGTTAGTCATGTGTGGTGACAGCCGGCGAGTACAGACTCAGAGAGAGAGAGAGAGAGAGAGTTAGTTTCATTTCTGATCCTCTTATACATCTTGGTTTTGGTTTTTGTATGATGTACTGTAACTAACTCCGCCCCCTAGGGCGCGGTGTTAGTAGTTTATCAATCTAGTATTTTAATAAGTTATTTTCTCCTTGTTTGTTATTATTATTTATAGTGATATTGTCCGTGAATTGTTTAATTCTTATCTTGAAGTGTGTAGCGCGTCACACGTCTTGATACTTAGGCGAGTAGGTGAAGGACCGATAAGAGAAGTCGAAAGCCTGGCCCACGATCAACACTTGGACCGATGAGGCAGGAGAGTAGTCGCGACGTCCAAGGAGAGCAAGGAACACCACAGATCTCAAAGAGCTCATACCCTGGACGGGCATCTCGGGGGTGCAAGCACCACGATTAACTTCGAGAGCCGGTTTCGTGATACCAGGGTGGATCCCCCCCATCAGCATTAATAAGAAGAGCAAGGAGGGGCAACAGAAGGAAACGACTAAGGAGATATACAAAACCACTAAGCCCTATATCGTTCTCTATCAGACAACCAACATATCATCCCCCTGCGTGAGCACTGACACCAACCGGTAAGTAGTCCAGTACTCAATCTTTGGCCTCCCTATGGATCGACATCCCAGCTTTACTACGATGTGAGGTCTTGAGGGCGATCGAGCAAGTGAAACTGAGATACTAAAATTCGAATTGTTAACCTATCTTATTTTCTATACACCCCCACAACACAACAGAGAGCAATCGACATTTTCTTTGGGCAAAATCTGCTAAATTGCGGAGGTCAAAATTTTGAGAGGGAGATGAAAATTTGGGGGGAGAGAGAAGAAAATTTCGCTAGGGAAAGGGGGGGCGGGGGTTAAAATTTTCCGAGTCATTAGACCGGGTACAAAACTAAACTGGTCAAACTTTCTATTCAAAATTTGACCAGCTTCTAATCTAGTCTAAAGAGCGCAAATTTTCACTTATGTTAGACCAGCTCGTCTGCTGGCCTAAAACAGTCTGGTTTAAGCCCTCTGTTTTGTAGTAGTGTATGAAGATCATCAAGACCAAGGTATCCGAATTCTAAGTATGTAAATACCACAATCGCTAATGAGAATTTTGTTGAGAAAGTGGCAAGTAACAGAGAAGTAGTCTGAAATAGCAAGTGGAGAAAAATGAGAAAGGGGAAGATGGTGGCGCGAAGACGAATATAAATATGGGAGTTGGTGCCTAAACCCAATGGAGTAAGATCAATCTTGCACAAAATGAGAAAACAAAGTAAAGAGCGCGGCAGAAGGACCGGCCAGAAGATATAAGACTTGATTCATTGCACGAAGGGCTCAACGCAAAGAAGTTCGAGAAGATGGACGTTTGACTCAGAGTCATCAATAAGTCACAAAAGTTAGTGTTGAGGGAGAATATTAAAAATAGCTAGGATAATGCTCGCGCTTCGCTGCGACTATTTCAATTTTATTAATTATTTTAATCTACAATGTATAAATTGTAATTATGAAATTAAAAATAAAAGTTTGAAATAAATTCATAATACATAAATATTATATAATAATTATGTTAAGTTAGTCGAGATATGTTGAAAATCATTTTGAATTCACCATGATATTCTATCTATTTATTTTTCTTAAAAATAAATTCTATATCACATCTAATTTTATAAAGACGGATAAATCTATACAAATATATTTATATATGAAAAATAAAATAATATAAATGATAAATTCATAATAAATAAAAAATAACAACCCACTAAATAATTTTATAACCTTAATTTATATTTGCATTAAGATTTCTAACATTAAAAGACATTCCCTTTTTTATTCTCTTTGATTTTCTTATACCATTATCTCTTGACATATTATATTAAAAAATAAAATTAAGTATTAATCGGGCTTAGATAAAGGAGATAAGAAAAAAATGTAAAATAATTTATCTCGAAAGATGTGAAAAATAAGGTAGGAGTTAACGAGCATATCATTTTTTTATATGTTCTCTTATAAAGTTTATATTCACATATTTTAACATGAAAAAAAATTAAATTAGAACTATAACAATATAGAATTCAAATAAAAGAGAAAATTTTAACAAATTTATATTTGACGATTTTAACATGAGAAATAAAATATTTCATTAAGAATTATTATTTTTTATGAAAAAAAATATGTATGTTTTAATGAATGAACTCTTCATATTCAATTTGTATTAATTCATTGAAACCATCCGATTAAGATCAGATGGCCAGAAATAAATTTAACGGTTCTCACTAAATCGAAGATGGAACACAAAACACCAATTTAACCAATTATATGATTTTATTTTCATAACCGTACATATGTTATCATAAAATATCAATAAATTTGAGAAATTGAAAGGTTGAGATTTGACAAAAAAATTTTATTGAACGGTTAAAATAAAAGTGATGATATGACTTAATGAGAAGACTCAAAATGAGATGAAAAATAAGGGATTGGGGTTAATAATACTAACTTAAATCCCAACCCAACCATTAGCCATGATATGTAAAATTATAGTAGCAACTCAAAGAATTTCAAGGCTTGCAAAAAATATCTTGCTTATAGATACATCTATCTAAATAGGGTAGCTTCTAGAGAAATCTACATAAATATCTTAGGTCTAGAGATCTTCATCTACTAGTATAAATAGGTAGCTATTATCCAATAATCTCATTTTTCATTAAGACAGAAATCAAGAGTCCTCTAATCTCAAATAAAGCATTAGGTAGACATAGTGGTACTAGCTAGTATAGAGTTGTATTTTTGGAGGTTTAATATTGAATAGTAAATGTTGTATTGTAAGAATATTTAAGTGACAAATAAAGAAGTTTTCTTCAATTCTCGTCTCTCTACTCTACATATAAGCTTATAAGCTCAATTTATAGCGCATGAAATGATCAAAATTTAAATCCTAAGGACTAGTATAGAATGTTCTGATTTATAGTAGGGCCTAGAAATTATTTGTGTTTTGACATATGAATTCTTCATATTATATTTTTATTGATATTTGAATTTAATCTCAAAGAACTCAAAGTCGACTGAAAAATAGTGAACTTAACAGTCTGAAAAATAAAAACCAGAATCAATAGTGAACTAATAAATCAAGTTTGTCAGACACAATCTCATGTCTGAACCAATTGGAATGCACCAATATAAATGATCAAAGTTGAGTAAGATCTAGTAAGAAAATAGGGTTAATTAGTTTAGCCACTATGTCAATCCAGTTATAATTTTGCGTAAAAAAGATATGAGAGGCAAATTTATATTTTCTTGTTAAGAGGGGGACTCATTTTCATATGGGCTTCATACTATTTAACGACCAAGCACAGAAATTAATCTATATGAGCTCAAATTATAAAAGGCCTTTTAAGTCAGGCGCAAGGATAACGCCATCACAAGTTTGCACAAATCACAACTGGAGTATCAAAGTATCATGTACGAAATGAAACAAGCTTTGAGGGGAAAAAAATATATTATATATACATAATTAATTACTAATTTCAACTATATTGCCATATATTTTACTATATAAATACAGAGTTAGGGGGAAAAATGAACAAATGAAACCTTCAAAAATGAAAGAAAAAAGAAAAAAAAATCTATCTTCTCTGTGTTTTCTATTTACACTTCCTATAACGAGGACGAAGAGTAACTTCTCGAAGAGATTCCTTGAATATTTTCACCTACTACTCTATTCAATTTTGCAAAAACCCCGACCATCGGGGCCGTATTATATGTGCAAGCCTCCGTCTGCATGAAATTTCCTCTGTGATCCCTAAACTTATCTCTCTTGTCGGGACCACCAACAATAGCTCCAACTAATACATTTGGGTTCGGCTTGTACCGACCGTACCAATCATCGTACCCTTGTGTGCACCCAATGAATCCATCACTTTCCTTATACGACACAATGGAGGACCCTCTATGATGTACGTTAGTCGGGTACTTAGGTCCATAGCCCACTAAATAACTTGTTCCCATTGGGTTCGATCCCAAAATATAGTCAGTTTGTGTTTTTGCAAAGCTAAATACCTCTTCAGAACTTACGAGCCCATCAGGACAAATCAAGTCTTGGTTGGCCCCAATTAAATAGTCCGAGTAGACTGTGAGGAGGAAAGCAGCGCCCGATACATATTGCAAATTGTTCCATTGACGGACGTATAGCATACCACCACGTGTTCGTTCTATGTTGTTACCATTGTTCTTCCCAAGAGAACCGCATAGGTAATGTTCAGCCTTAGACTTGTACTGCTCTAATATGTCTTGGTGCCTCTTTGCATGGTTTCCTTCTAGCAAAATCTAAAAAAAAAGTGTCAAGAAAACATTAGAATTTCTTTTTCTTCGAGTTGAAATGCAACAACAATGATTTCATTTAAAAAAAAAAGTATTTATTTGTATTGTTGGTTATGTATGACGTATTTAATCTAAATTATTTGCAGATTTTTTATAATTATGACTCACTTTTGCAGCTAGCACTTGAACCCCGGCATACTTGACGTCCCAGCTGAATTCACTCATGGCCCAGCCGACACCTCCAAAATCTTCAGCATTCTCAACAACATAATCCAAATATTCCTCACTCCCCGTAGCTCTATGCAACCACAATGCAGCCCAAAGCAATTCATCCTTATAACCACTCACAGACGCATAATAACTCTTCACTGCCTCAATACTGCTATCATATTGGCCTCTATATTTGTCAGCGAACTCGAATAATTCTTGTGCATGATGCAAGAGGAGGTGGGAGTAGTGAGGGTTGGATTTTCTGAAGACCATGGATGCTGCTGCCATTGCTGCTGCTGTTTCACCCGCTAGATCGGACCCTGGTCTATCCTTGTCGATTTTGTATGCTTGTCGTGGTGTTGTCATGTCTTCTGGCCTCTGCCAACAGTAGTGATCTGAGTCTCCATCTCCCACCTAGAATTAGATTAGATGTTATTTATCAGTGAATCATGTTTTTACCATATAAGGAAAAAATAAATCCGGCCCAATAATATAAGTAAAAGAATTTACCTCGGCCCAAAGAACAAATGGGCTGGTGTGGGCCTTCACAAAGTAATCAGTGCCCCACTTGATAGCCTCCCAAGCGTGCTGGAGTTCTCCAGTTGATTGAATCTCATCACCATATTCAATCACACTCCATGAGAGCATTGTGATTGTAAAAGCCATAGGCAGCCCAAATTTCACATGGTCTCCCGCGTCATAGTAGCCTCCTACCAAATCCACCTGCAGCAATTTTTTCAAGATTTTAAAATTTTAAATTAGAACCAACAACCATTGTTTGAAAATAATCAAATCAAACCAACCTAATTTTCTTTTCATGCCTTGATGGTCCAACCCAACAAACATACTCTCAGTATTAATTTAATTTGGTGACTTAATGCATATTTCATTTAATTTTATATTTTATAATCTAAATATCTTTTTTCTACTCCTCCGCATGAATCTGAATTAATATAGCTCCATTGACTATATTCAAACTCTTGGGCATTTCATGAAATCAAACTCGACAATTCATGTAAATATTTTTGGCCTTCTCAAATACGCAAAGAAAGTTTAAACAAGTACAGAAATTCAAACTTTTTAAAGTTCAAAGTTCAGACGTGGAAGACTTTTTTTAGGCTCAGACGTAGAGGACTTGTTCACATTGATAACAACAAACTGAACTATTCAAACTCCATATTTATTGCGTGTGTAGAATAAATAATTTTGAAACTGAGAATATTTACTCACCCCTTGTTCGAGTCCATCAGTGAGGCCAGAATGGCCGCGCCACGTCACTCTCTGATTGTGCGGCAACCGGCCCGACCTTTGAGCTTCGAAATATAGCAAGCTCTTTTCCAGAGCATCTCTGTAATCATGTTTTGTTCCTATGCAATTTCTGGTAAAGAGACAGATATATATCGTCAACATAATCGCCTTTATCAACATTTGATCTCCATTTCCTTTCATCTCCCACCTACAAATTAGCAGGAATATTTATGGTCCGTATCTCTTGGGGTTCCGTTTCTGTATCGCCGTGAGTGTTCTTTTCTTTATCTTCCAATGATCGATCACCTATGAGAGAGAGAGAGAGAGAGAGAGAGAGAGAGAGAGAGAGAGACTTGATAAGTTTGAAAAGATGGGAATGGTTAGGGTATTTAAGATGGAGAGAGAGCATGAGAGGAGAGACTTTTTCTAGTGTTCTTATTTTTCCATTTCTTTGAGACTCTTTCAAGGGTTGGTAATGTATGGTTAGGTCTAAGTGAGAAAACTTGACCAACAATAATATGATGTTTCTTCGATGGTGATACAATACAGAGCTACCCTACATACATACGAAGCTAATTAATTCATAATAAAAGCACTGGTCCATTATGAATCTTCCTATTAGAACTTACAATGTCATCAGATTAATGACCTCAGTTATCGTCACTGACATGGTCCATAATGAACCCGTCTCACCTGCCTGATTATTTCTCACGTACTTGGCTCTATTTGAATATTTAAAAAAGAACAAAACGATTCAACCATTTGAAACCTACAGGAAGAAATTACAAGATGAAACGGCCTATCATGAAACAAACCATTTAGATCAAGACATGTCAGCGGATTAATGATGTGGCATGGGTCCATGGTGCACCCATTTGATTTCTTAAAAAGAAAAATAGGGCCCATATATGAAAACCTTTTTAAGCACGATTTAATTGAAGGATTATTTTTGGGACTCGTGGGGTTTCTTTGAATGAGACACTGTTATACAGCTCTTGCCTAATTTTGATCCAAAATTAAAATACTGTTAGGTATTCATCCACTGTATACCAGTAATTTAACACAATTAATTCAGATAAGGGGCCTTCTGACGGTTGTATAATTACTAATTGCATAATATCTATATAGGTATATTAAATAGATAATTCAATAATTTATACAAATAATTTATTTTAATGTGTACAAATAATTTTATATTGTATGCATAAATATAAAATAATTTATAAATTAATTAATTATGCGTATTAAGGGTACGTAAATACATTTGTCGTACTAATTATTTCATAAATATTACTTTATTTGGTAAAAAAAGAAAATGGCAGGTAAGATTAAAGCCTATCAACAAGGTACCTAAAACTAAATTATGTTATAACTTAAACGTACAAAATAAAAATATGGAAGGAGAAATTTATTAATAAAAAAGAAACTAAAAAAAAAAAACCACTAATTAAATGCGTGATAGTCTTGTAAAGTGTGATTGAAATGCATGAACTACCAATGAAAAAGATTCATTGCGTAATTGATGAAACTATAATTTGTTAAAGAGTACGAGTTAGCTATTGATATGCCAACCGTTGGATGATTAATAATTCAATTTATAATTTCATAAAATTATGAGTAAGCAGCACATATATAAACAAAATTGTGTTCAAGTAACATGAAACCAAAATCATATTTACATAAGGGGCAAATTCATGGGTACCCCCGTAATACGAAACAATTGTATACCTTTCCAGAATTTATGAAGTATTGTGTATTAATTTGAGTAGTTGACATTTTATCACTGAAAGTTCTTGTACGTCACTCTTTTCACACCCAGAAAGTTACAACAGCCATTTTAACATGCAAGTAAAATGCTATTTGTGCTGATCTTACTTTTTGGGAAAATCTATCAGACCTTTAGTTCTTTAGGTTTCTATTTACTTTTTTGTTTCATCATTTCTTTATTTTGCCAATTTTCTTGGCAATTTCATTGTAATGAATTTTGTTTACATTTATTAATATAAATTGAAGACTCTCAGATACAACCCGAGATCTAATTGTTTCTAACAAAATAAATTAATTGTATATTATTTTTATATTTTGCGTTTCCAAATAACCCTAGTATCGTTAGTACTAGTTTTTTCATTATACTTGAATTAGTTAGATTTGAAATAAAAGAAAATAGATCAATCATTTTACTATGATGTTATTTCTGTTTCACTTATCTTACTAATTACATAAGTTTAAATAAAATGAAATATGTAACTAGCACTGGAGGGTTTTGCATGCAAACATTTTCTTTTGTTGGGGGGCGGGCAATAACTAGTCAACGGGTGAGGGAGAGAAAACCAAATCTTCCAATTGGAACGCGTCTGAAGAAAGCGAGACACGCAAAGAAGACCTAAATATTTTGGAGTTTTCTAATCATTTTGCAATAAAACAGATGTATATATTTGGAGTTTTCCGCTTATTTTTTCGACATTTCTTTATCTTGTTCAGACATCAAACCCATGCATCCATGTAATTGTACTTTCTATTATAATATTATAATAACAATTTTTAGTTCATTCGGCCACTATGCTATTATGACTCCATCCCTGTTTGTTACCGTAATGCATATACACTAGTTTAGTCATACTAGATAATAATAACGTTATGCTGCGAATAATTTAATATTTTTATTTATTTTTAATATAAAAAAAATTACAACTATATATTATAATATAACAACAATATAGCATACTTATTTATTATGAATATATTATTTGACAATATAAGATCACATAAATTAATTTATATATTTTCTTCAAAACAAAAATAAGTTAGTTTATATATAATATAGAAGTTTAATTATCTAACTCTAAATATATAATACATATTTTGTTTATGTTTTTTATATGATTTTCACTTATTTTCTTACACATTTAATCTTAACATATTTAAGTGAGAAAAAAATTTATACTAAAACCATTTCAATTTCAAGTTTAAAATAAATAGAAAATTCAAATGAACTTCAATTTGAAGAATTTAATAGAAGAAATACAATATTTGATTAAGAAATATTAATTTCTTTTTTTTTTGGAAAGGGAGAAAAAAATTATTGGTGTTTTAATTAATAGGAGAAGTTTGCATCAACTGAGCCATTAAAACCTACAATTAGATTAGACACATTTTCTACTTCTCTTATCAACATGAAAATATGAAATATGTGTGTTGGCTGAACTATCAAAAACCTCAAAAAATCATTTCGTTGCTTCACATCCAATTGCTGTATAGTGAGTATAATGACTTGGCATTATGAAAGGACACGAAAGAAGATGTAAAATCTAAACATTGGTCTTCACATTATTCAAATTATCTTAACTCGTTGACTCAAACGAAGATGAAAGTAATGACGAGACTCTTTAGTCTTTATAATTCGCGCTTCGCTGCGAGTAACTTAATTACTTATTTACATTTTGATAGTGACATATAATTGAAATGTATTTATATGTAAATAGAATATTTCGTATATTTTACATTTATTTATAATTTTATGGAATGAAGATAGACATTAAAATATATTCTGTTCAACTTTCTAAATGTTCATTATAAAATATGATATATTTATTTAAAAAATTACAAAGGAATAACAATGGCTGATGGAACAAAAAAGGGAGGCAAATGAAATGATGAGATCAGTGATGAAAATGGAAGAGATAAATATTAAATATTAGCTATTAAACCTAATTATCACTCTATGCATTAAAGACAATAAATTACTCTAGATTCTAGACTTGATTTCTACTCCTTTTATCAAAAGCTATGTTGCACGGACATGGACACGGGTGTCGTGTCCGACACAACACGGACACGGCGAATCTCAAAATTCATCAAGACACGACACGTTTTATATATATTGTTATATTATTTTTAGAATAAATTATATAATTTAATTATTGTATATATTATTTATGTCAATTTTATTTTATTTTAAAGGATTATACATAATATTTTAACCTTATAGTCAGAAAGTTATATGTAATATTTTATAATTGATACAATATACATAACATTTAAAGTTGCACTTTTATACGTGCATAGAAGATATTTGACGTTTTATATGTTTGTGCATGAAAACTTGACACTAAATAATCAAAATTCACTTTAAATGTATAGTCCCATCATTATTGGAATATAAAAGTGAGATAAATTAGTCTCTAAAATATGAGGATGATGAAATAGTGCAATAATTGGGCTAAGAAACCTCATGCATGTGTCTGAGAAGTGTCCTGAAAAATGTCATGAGAAGTGTCTTGACGATTTTTAATAATAAAATATTTGACACGTCACATGGTGTGTCCGAGGAGTGTCCGAGGAGCGTCGTGTCCGACATGGATACGGCCGGGTTTTTGAAGTGTCCGCGTAATATAGATCAAAAGCAAAAATACAAATTTGTATGCTTATTGAATCAACAAAACATTAAAATCAATCTAGTGCATTAATTTAAAATCTAGTAGGCGCAAATAAAATAAAGATGATGGCGTGGATTCTTGAGAATAATTAAAAGTGGGTGTAAAATAATTATTACATAAATAGTTACAAAAATATATGAAACTCATGACATTAAGACTTGAATTAACAATTTTTTTTGAGGGCATTGAATGATGTGGCCTTTTAGGATTGCTCAAAAATAGATAAAAAATAAGGAATTGAAATTAATTGGTCACTATGTTAATGCCAATTGAATAACTCAAAATCAAAATAGTATGACATAATTCTTCTTCATGCTTATTATTTAAAATTACTGCTATCTATAGTGTTATATATTGGACTAGAGTTAGATAGCATTTTAAATACCGCTTATTATTTGATTAAAAGCACTTTTGTTTTATTATTCAACAAAATAAAATCCTAAAATGAGTGACTCGTTACATAGACCACACAACGCATTGAAACTAATAAGAAGAGACTCTTCTTTGCCATCTTGGGGCCACTATGCAGGCGGTGCCGCCGACACAACATTGATATTTTCTTGATCATAGAAAAAGGCCAATGTTTTTTCCAGCAATGTTATGATTAATGATTTAAACCGAAGATTTGGCAGGGCATGATGGCGACCTTATGATGATGGCGACCTTATGTATATATGTGTGAAATTGCTTTGTGTGGTTCACTTTCTAACAAAACAAACACGATCAAATAGGCGCGGCCACAAGTACAAGGAAGGAATTTTTTACTAAAGAGATTAAACATGTTATATGACCATGAAATTTCCAACATATTATGAGGAAATACCATCAAACACAATATGCGTGATATCATTCCACTATGATTTAGCAAATAAAAAAAATTCCATCTATGACCAAATAACAACAATTCCGAAAATGAAACTATTAATAAAGGACAATGGACAACAAGGGATAAAAAAGAAAATGAAATATTTAAGATATTACGAAAGATTTTTTATGCAATCATGCCATTTGGATAACCGAAAAAATCGCCCAAAGTATATTGAATAGAAAATGAAAAATTCATGAATTTGTTTCATGTCATATTATGTTGTAAATATCAGATTAAATTTTTTGCAGATACTAAAAGTTATCGTATTATAAGTTAATAGATACTTAAATCAATAATCGTAATTGACAATTTGATTAGAACACGGGATTTTGAACAATTATTCAAATCCGATAATAAAATTTAGAGAACTGATATATCACAACGCACTGTAGCATGCTCAAATCACGACCACAGTTTATATGACTAATAAACAATATATAAAATTGAAAAAAATGTATATATAATTCATTTTTTGTAACACTATATACGTTAACAGTGAAAACAATATATAGAAAGCAAATAGTATATTAAAAAAATGGTAAAACAGTATATACAAATTTCAAAGTAAATAATAAATAAAAAATGAAAATATGTCTAAAACAGTAAAACTAGTATATAGAAACAAAAAATAGTATATTGAAAAGCAGAAAAACAACATATATACGGTCCGTCGTGATTTAGACGTGCTATAGTGCCCTATAATATCACATTTCCCTAAAATGTAATACCAATTCAGATCCGGATCTAAAAGTGATATTGATTTTTTTTATTCGAATACGGGTTTTTTCGGCAAATACAAATCAAATTCAAAGTAACCCATCAATTTCAAATATGAGTTCGATAAAAAAAATTCAAATACGAGTGAATGCATGATATACATATTACTTAACCATTTTACATGATCTGATAATATAATTAAGGAATTTGAAGAGAAAACGTAAACAAACACGTACTCATCTCTTACCATTAGGTACAACGACTCTAATGTATTTCTTACCAAGTCGAAGACCATATATATTTCTCTAATGCACTAATGTATTTTCTTTTATGAAGTAATCTCCCTCTAATAAACTTTGTCGTGGGGAGGTTCAGCACCATCAATATCTTAAAGAAGCTTGTACAAACTTCTTACACATATTATATTATGAATGTATACTTTTATTATATAGTGGGACAGACTAATTTCAATTTGATTTGATACGGACTTAGGGAAAAATGTAAATCCCATTTAAAGTATTCATTGATGTAAAAGTCCCCAGCCCTCAAATTGGAAAGAATGAGAACTAGAAACTACAAGATCAAACACTGACTTGTTGATCACTCTAGCGAGCTGAATATTTGACATATGTTTCTGAAAATCGGAATTGGAATCAGAGTCGTTTGATGCCAACAATAGGAATCATCCGATTCGGATCGGAATTGGCCGAGTCGTATCAACGATTAGGATTTTTTTTAATAAATGTTATTTTAATTTAAAAAATTAAAGAAAATGACAAAAAAATTAAAAATATAAAAACAATGAAACAACTCAAATAAAACTTAAATCAGGTATATTTTGTAATAAAAATATCTATTTAGGGCAATATTACAAAAATCACTAGGACTTGATTTATTTTTTTATACTTAATTTTTTTTAAATATTTCCAATCTATATATAAGAGGAAAAATGAAAGGAATATTGGTAAAATATGTGCTTCCTTTTAAAGAAAGTGTAAAATATTCTGAATACTATTTACGGTTTACTACTTTATTTTATTATTATTGTCATGCAAAAAACTTCAACCAATAAGAAAATGGCACATAAGCACATCTTAAAGTTTGTTTGAAAAAATAGTGCAACTATAAATATTTGTCATCTTTAGTTGAAATGGATTGTTCGGGCCAATGAAATACTACAAAATACAACAAATATTTAAGATCCATCCATTTCTTTGAACCCATCTCCATCTACGCCCTTTCTTTCTTTTTCACTTGAACTTCACGACAGCCATGGAAACAAGCCAAGAAAACAAAGGAAATTATTTTTGAAAAAAATAAGAAAAAAAATTGCAAAAATTGTCGACGATCAAATTGGGCCGAATCGAACTGGTGAACGATGATTCAGAGTTGAATCAGCCAATTCCAACACGGAATCGCTGATTCTTACAACCATGATATAAAATCATGTTATATTAAAGACATATCAAAATAATACAATAATATCATCAATAATATAAGTATCACGTCAATGACCCCGTAACTCATTTTAATTAAGTGCAAAGAACATAATTGTAACATCCCGGAATAAAAGATGGGCTAGTGATTAGTCTCACATTTACTTGTGAATGTAAAGTTATCTTACTTAAATAGATTAATGCATTAACTATAAAAACCAATAAATCTTAAGTTTTTTTCAAAATAATATCGTGTGAGTCTGAAGGTTGGGCTGAGCTAATTAATGTATTAGACTCTTACATATGATATAAGAGTAGTTCGATCCTGAGAGTACTATCGTGCGGCTGAAGGCATATAGATATGTATTGGTCGTCTGTTAGTTCTGACGAGTACGTCAAAAATTTAAGTAGGTGAGTTTGTAACACCCCGGAACGAAAAAGATACTAGTAATTAGTCTCACATTTATTTGTGACTGTAAAATTATGTTACTTAAATAGACTTGTGTATTAATTAGTAGTATTAATCAAGTTTAAGACTTTTTCAAGATAATATGGTGTGTGCATAAAGGTTGGACTATACCAGTTAATGTTTTTGGCTCTTACAATAATAAATCAAAGGTTGTGTAGCAAGTGAAATCGAATATTGTTGGTATCAAAACAAAAGTGAAAGAAAAAAAACCCTCTTTATTCAATTAAAAACATTACAAGTATCATCCTTATAATACCAAAATAACACTATAAATATCATGCACTTTTGAAAGAGTAATTTTTTGTATTGTAAGAAATGTACGAAAACAATTCCATAATAATAATTATTATTAATGTTACAAAACTAGCTAATTGACTAGTCTGACGATGAAAAGTGATAACTAGAGATTACATAACAAATAGAACCAAAATGTTAAAAAAAGGGAAATGCGTTTGCGCGAAAGACTTTGGTCACGAAATGCGTGATGGAATTTTTTCTTGTGTTATATATGATGGTGTAATGCCCTAGGCCAAAGTGTTTGTGACCTAGATGATGGATTGTAATAACAAAAATAATATTTATTCTAAGATATTTCATATAATATGTGCGTATAGGTTATTTTAATATAATTAAAATTGACCATGAATATGCAATTCAGCTTGATTTCATCAAAGTGCGTGACTTTGATAGTAAAACTATAAAGTTTTATGAATGTTATTCTAAATCATCCCTGGTCATTTATAGGATATTTGTGGAGACAAATATACTTGCGGATACGTATAAATATATATTTATATACAAGCTATAAATGTACACCAGTATATTAGTTGACTGATGATTATGTTTTACTGATCATGGATAAATAGTTATCAAGTCATTAACATAGGTATATGTTAGAGACCATATACTGGACTGACCCGCCATAAGAATGCTACATGTTTTACGTTATTAGCGATTCTTGTAACATAAAGTATTTATAGTCATTTGACATGAGATTGTCTCAGTTCCCAACATGAGTAATTTTATACTTTAATATAATCTAACACTACTTTTAATCAGGTGGTCATAACGATTATGATTTGGTATACAACGAATCATGTAGAGGGGTGAGTGCAATCAAGATGGGATTTGTTCCTCTCATAAATGAGAGAGATATCTTTAGGCCTCTTGATGAATTGAACTGAAGAAATGTATGGCGATACTCAAATGAATTAATAAGAGTTATTCATGTCATTTGTTCTTGTTCAATTTAATTTGGGATCAAGAAATATTAATCGATTTATATAAGGATGGCATATTACATGCCTTATTATCGATAGAGATATCGCGCAACAAAGGGACTAAATACGTGATTGTTGATTAGGTAAATCGGATCACCGATATTCACTTAAATTGGGTAGTCATGATGACTTGCTAGAGTCCGCTCATGATTTATAGACTGTTAAGTCTATTGCCAATATTAAGTGAACCTACATGGTCACACACAAAGAACAAACTGAAACGGGCGCAGAAAATCCTAGCGATTTATATGATGAGTTGCATAAGAATGTCACAAAATATATTGTCATCTTAAGTGATAAGATGTGATATATATGTATATAAAGACTATGAGAACAAAAGATCATGTAATCTAGAAGAGTCTAGATGATGGCATATGGATAATGATGAGTGATGTCATACACATATTTTAGTGTGAAGAGACATGACTCTTCATCTCTATATAAGGACATAGAGGGCTCTAAATTCACAACATAACACATCATTCTCTCTCTCATTTTTCGCATTCTCTTTTGTGAGACAAAAGAGAGAAAATATCATTTCTCATTTGTGTGACAAAATTATGAAAGGGTGCTTTCATTTTTGTATAATTACGAAAGGGTGCTTTCTTTTGTATGAAAAAATGAAAGAGTACGATGATATGAGAGGAAATATACATCTTTTGTGAGACAAAATAAGAAGAAGAAAAATAGTTTTCTTATGCAAGAGGAGAACAAGCTACTAGCATATATATTGTTCTTCTTCCCGTTTTAAGAAGTTTGTTCGTGTGGATACCAATAGAGGCGTTCGTACTTTCGGTGCTTGTGATCTATTCGGCCTAAGAAGATGAGAATGGGTTGTTGAGAGTTTCGGTGGAGACCGATTGTGTGTGCGGTAGATGAGTTTCACACAATCCGACCTAGACGGCCTAGACGGACGGAAAATCGGTTAGGACGGTAATCGGTTTAGTGGCGTATGGACAACACGCATGGTTTGAGTTTCACGGATTAAGCGTAATCCGAAAGGTATTTTTAAGATTTATTTCTTTGATTTAATCGGTACGCACGGATTCTCGGATTGGTTTTGGATGATATTTTTATTTTCCGCTGCGTTATGCACGTCCGAAACCCAATAGTGGTATCAGAGCGACGTGCGTGTTTTGGTTAAATTAAGACGATATATATGTGATATATACTATTTATATACCATTTATAATTATAAGGATTGCATATTAAATATTCAAGTTTTGAATAGTTTAAAAATTAAAGGTATTAATTCAAGTGTTGAATTCTCAAAATGAATGGATGCAAAGATCTGGGAATTCCTATGATGATTAATTCATGAAAAGTTGTGATCAATAGACGTGGTTGAAAAGTTCGACATATACTTATCATAACATATCAAATGAAATGGCACTTATCTAATATATGATACGATCGTACTTATCATTAAATGAAAAGCCGCTAAGTCATCATAATTTCAAGATATAATCTTTATCCTGCAATCTGACAATAATATCGAAAATGTTTGGATGCAAGAATCAAAATATACTTGATCATGCAAGATTACACAAGTCAGAGATGGTCACATGTTTGTTTGATAATAATCTGATTATTTCATCAAACCGAACTAGACATATGACAAGTCAAGAAACAACATAAAATGATCTAAAAATTGCATACAAAATGCATCCAAGAGTTGTGTCAAAGAGGTGCGACCAAAAGATATGATCCAAAGATTGCGAGCAAGAGTTGTGACCAACAGGTACGACTAACGGATGCGATCAACAGATGTGACCAAAATTTATGTCCAAGAGATGCGATGAATGGATGTAATCCAGAAATTGTGTCCAAAAGATGCCTCCAAGGGATACGATCCAAAGGCTGCGTCTAAGTGTTGCATCCAAGAGTTGCGACCAACGGGTGCGACCAAAGGGTGTCACTAAGAGGTGTGGCCAATGGATATGATCCAAATATCACGTTCAATCGGTTGCGACTAACGGTTGCGACCAAGAGGTGCCACCAACGGGTGTAATCGACATGCGCAACTAAGAGGTACGACCGAAAAGGTGCAATGGCAAGAGTTGAGACCTCTTGAATAATTGTGTCTTCATGAAATGGTGCATACCATGAATTGCCTTTTTGAAATGGTGCATGTGATGCATTATTTCATGAAAAGTTGCATGTGATGTATTGAATTCATGAAAAGATGCCAATGATGTATTAATGTGTAGAAAAATGTGTGTTGACAAAGTTGACCTGGTGTTGACCATGTTGATCATGTTGACAGTTGACTGTTGACTCACTGTGTTGACTGTGGACTATGTTGACTGTTGATTGTATTGATTGTTAATTATTGACAGTTGACTACACTAATTTACCCCTTGATTGTTGACCATTAAATTGGTCAAAATTTGATCATGACCTGGACAAAATATTGACCATTGACTGTTGACCTTATCAAATGTTGATCGTTGACCGAGTCAAATGTTGACCAAATCAAACATTGAGTTTTTACCTGCCAAATGTTGACAATGATGACCGCGCCCCGAATTCGCATTCGTAAGCCTTATATATATATATTTTATAAATGGGTAAATAATCGAAACATAATATGATTATGTTTATATTTGATATATTCGTTGATATGTGTTGATATAATGAGAGAGTTCATTAGGCATAACACATACATCATTGAGATGAAGGAGTTCATCGATTTCTATACATGGAGATAAGATTTCCAAATACAATCTAAGAAAAATTTCATGGAGATGAAACATATATTAGGAAATCTTTATGTTAGTTCATAAAGATTAAGGCCATGATATATCATTGTTATTATCTTTATTTTATTAGTACATATGATGTTCTTTGAATATTACATAATAACATATAATATTAAATAAAATCCCTCAAAACAATGTTAAGTCATGAAGTGCCTTCCATAAGTCTAAATCTCTCGATACTCTGATCGACCCTGCATAGGTCATGCCAAAGCTGGGTATGTAGGAACAATCTTAGGAGGAGAGCATGCGGGAAATGGGAACCAACATAGGTCATGCCAAAGCTGAGTGTGATACCACATAGATCAATGAGTATGAGATACTTGGTTGATTTGGCCTAGTGCAAGTGGGAGATTGATGGTGTTATGTCCTAGGCCAAAGTGTTTGTGACCTAGATGATGGATTGTAATAACAAACATAATATTTATTCTAAGATATTTCATATAATATGTGCGTATAGGTTATTTTAATATAATTAAAATAGACCATAAATATGCAATTCAGCTTTATATCATCAAAGTGCGTGACTTTGATAGTAAAACTATAAAGTGTTATGAATGTTATTCTAAATCGTCTCTGGTCATTTATAGGATATTTGTGGAGACAAATATACTTGCGGATACATATAAATATATATTTATATACAAGCTATAAATGTACACCAATATATTAGTTGACTGATGATTATGTTTTACTGATCATGGATAAATAGTTATCAAGTCATTAACATAGGTATATGTTAGAGACCATATACTGGACTGACCCGCCATAAGAATGCTACATGTTTTACGTCATTAGCGCTTTTGTAACATATAGTATTTATAGTCATTTGACCTGAGATTGTCTCGGTTCCCAACATGAGTAATTTTATACTTTAATATAATCTAACACTGCCTTTAACCAGGTGGTCATAACGGTTATGATTAGGTATACAATGAATCATGTAGAGGGATGAGTGCAATCAAGACGAGATTTGTTCCTCTCATAAATAAGAGAGATATCTTTAGGCCTCTTGATGAATTGAACTGAAGAAATGTATGGCCATACTCAAATGAATTAATAAGAGTTATTCATTCCATTTGTTCTTGTTCAATTTAATTTGGGATCAAGAAATATTAATCGATTTATATAAGGATGACATATTACATGCCTTATTATCGATATAGATATCGCGCAACAAAGGGACTAAATACGTGATTGTTGATTAGGTAAATCGGATCACCGATATTCACTTAAATTGGGTAGTCATGATGACTTGCTAGAGTCCGCTCATGATTTATAGACTGTTAAGTCTATTGCCAATATTAAGTGAACCTACATGGTCACACACAAAGAACAAACTGAAACGGGCGCAGAAAATCCTAGCGATTTATATGATGAGTTGCATAAGAATGTCACAAAATATATTGTCATCTTAAGTGATAAGATGTGATATATATGTATATAAAAACTATGAGCACAAAAGATCATGTAATCTAGAAGAGTCTAGATGATGGCATATGGATAATGATGAGTGATGTCATACACATATTTTAGTGTGAAGAGACATGAGTCTTCACCTCTATATAAGGACATAGAGGGCTCTAAATTCACAACATAACACATCATTCTCTCTCTCATTTTTCGCATTCTCTTTTGTGAGACAAAAGAGAGAAACTATCATTTCTCATTTGTGTGACAAAATTATGAAATGGTGCTTTCATTTTTGTATAATTACGAAAGGGTGCTTTCTTTTGTATGAAAAAATGAAAGAGTGCGATGATATGAGAGGAAATATACATCTTTTGTGAGACAAAATAAGAAGAAGAAAAATAGTTTTCTTATGCAAGAGGAGAACAAGCTACTAGCATATATATTGTTCTTCTTCCCGTTTTAAGAAGTTTGTTCGTGTGGATACCGATAGAGGCGTTCGTACTTTCGGCGCTTGTGATCTATTCGGCCTAAGAAGATGAGAATGGGTTGTTGAGAGTTTCGGTGGAGACCGATTGTGTGTGCGGTAGATGAGTTTCGCACAATCCGACCTAGACGGCCTAGACGGACGGAAAATCGGTTAGGACGGTAATCGGTTTAGTGGCGTATGGACAACACGCATGGTTTGAGCGTCTCAGATTAAGCGTAATCCGAAAGGTATCTTTAAGATTTATTTCTTTGATTTAACCGGTATGCACGGATCCTCGGATTGGTTTTGGATGATATTTTTGTTTTCCGCTGCGTTATGCACGTCCGAAACCCAAGAATATACACTATTTACAAAAAACAATATATACAACACATAAAAAACAGTTTTAAACATATTATTTTTGTGTTTTATGTTTGTGTATATATCATTTTCAAAATATATTTCATATGTTGTTTTTTTGTTTTTATAGTTTTTTCTATTCCTCTGTAGTGTTTTTATTTTTTATAATGTTTTGTTTCACACGATAAAAAATGAGCACAATGTTGCACGACGGAATATTTTTTTTATTGAATCTCTCCTACTAAAATTTTTAAATATAAATTTATTTAAACATTGAATTTTTTTCTTTACTTTGAACTCCATATTGATATTATTCCAATATTTTTTACAAAAAAGGCGTTTATGTAAAAATATATATATTTACATAAATTTTTTTTGAAATTGATATATTTACGTAATTAGACATATATAATTAATTTTTTTAAAAATATATTTTATAACGATTTATTTTCTTTGATTACTAATAAATTTGAAGATTGTAGTCCGCAGCATAGCACGGAAATACGGAACTGTTCCTAGTATAATTCATATTAGTTATATAATATACAGTTCAAATCATATATTGTTTTTAAGGTAGAATGGGAGAGTCTGAAGGTACTTCTCCAGTTATCCTCGAATTATTTGTACTACCAGAAAGCATGTTTTTTTTCCTCAAATCTATGGACAGTAACCCAACAATAAATTTTATTTGAGAAAAGTCTAAATTTACCCGTTAACTATTCAATAAGTCTACTTTTGATTCCTCAACTTTTTGTTGATCCAATTTTAATCCTTCAACTATTCAATAAGTCTATTTTTTATCTTTCCATCCGTTAAGTACTTACGCGTCAGTTAAACTTGACACGTACGCAATGACATGATATATATTTTTGACACATAAACAATAACATATTTTTAAATAAACATACACCGCAAATATGTACAATAAAATAATATTTTAAGAAAAGAAGAAAATTAAGAAATTTCTTTTTTTTTCAAATATTTGTCATGTCACAATTCCCACATTAGAATATGTATCAAGAATATATGTCACGTATTGCTTACGTGTCAAATTTAACTTACACGTAAGCAATTAACGGATGAAAGGACTAAAAATAGACTTATTGAATAGTTGAGTGACTAAAATTAAACTAATAAAGAATTAAGGAACAAAAAATGAACTGTTTGAATAGTTGAGGGGGTAAAATTGGACTTTTCTCATTTTATTTTAGTGTACAAAATTGGTGAAAAATATGTAGTTTGTTCAAGTCCATATTGGTATGGTTGAAATGGAATTCTTAATTTATGTTCCCGTCTTGGAGTTGTAAATGTAAATAAAAAAATAAATTTCTCATGTGAGTTTGTTCAAGACCTGATAAGTTAAATATATTTTCTAACGTAATTTATAATCATTGACTCGAGGATATAGAATAGTCAAACGTCTCTCATCACTCATCACCTTAAAGAAAAAATATATGAAATGATCAAAAGCATGATCATGCACCAATTAATTGGAGTTATAATTTAAACGAATGTTACGAACCATCTTCACTACCTACCATCTAATTTATGTTCGAAGAATAAAAAATAGCAAACAAGACAAGTTAAGCCTAAAAGAAAAAAAAAATACACTCTCACGCGTAAGATTTGAATTTATATTTGGCTCCAGTAGCTCTTTCATACCCTCAAACTATGAATTGATATTTGGCTCAACTAGCTCTTTGATACTCTCAAACTATATTGGTACTTCTATTTTGCATATTTACAAGCTCTCTAAAATTTTGTTAAAATGTATTTGTTTTGGAGAAATTCTTCGAAAATCCCGTAACTTTTCAAATTCTTCAAAAAAAATCCTATAAAGTAGACTAAATTTTTTACCTCATATAAGGTTAACTTTAACTTTTCCATTCATTCAAATTTTAAATTGACCAAAATGCCATTATATATTATTTTCATATATAATTTTATTCTATTAAAGGTACAAAATAAAAAAATAGATATTTTACGTCAAATATAAATATATGAGAATTAAAAATATAAATTATTTATTGATAAAATAATATATATAATAGAATTTATCACAGTATTGGTCTCTACGTAGACTATTAAATGATGAAGGGCCTACTTTTCACTGGTTCAGTCTCTCAACCAATGTGAATGATAATGAAGTCAAACACTATACCATATATATATATTCAGTATATGCAATACATATTCTCCTTTTGAAATAAAAAGGAATATATATTATCCTTAAATTCTTTATGAATTATTAAGAACCGTGATTTGCTCACCTAAACCCTACGTTCCAGCCTGCTAGTGTATATGTCTCTTTTTATTTATTTGTTGTTACAGTAGAAAACAATGTTCTTCTAGCTACTATCATTCTTTCTTTTTCTTATAAAATTTGTCTAGTTAGAGATATGCAGACATGCATTCCATTTTCTTTCACTAACATTTCTATGTAATTCGGAGTTCAAAAAAAAAATTTTAAAAAATCCTATGTAATTCCTTCTTGATCATTCCATACAAATTCGATCTTTTTTATTTTTATTTTCTTAACCTAGTCAAACTAAAAACTCTTATGCAAAAAAAAAAAAAAAAAAAAAACTTTAAATTAAAAACTCTTTATATTGTTAAGCAGTTAACACTATGGCAGTAATTCCAAAATGAATACATCTATATTGACCATATGAAAAAAGAATATTTCTTAATGAGTCAAGAAGTTCACACACCTCATCGATGCCCTCAACCAACATCAGATGCCCCATATTTGACCAAACGAAATAACGACTTTTGGAGCTAAAATCGAAGTCTTTCTCGGCTTTGAAGAATTTTTGAAGCACATCTAAACATTCTTCCTAGAGACTGGATGACATCCTCCCTCTGCTTCACACTAGACACAGTTTTTAAAGATTTTTGGGTAAATTTTATTTTAGATCACTCAACTTTCAAAACTGATTAAATAAAAAATCAATTTTCAATTGTCTCGTAGATTCTACTAAACTTTCAAAAATTATCAACTAAATCATCCAACTTCAATTGTCACATATAGATTACTCAACTTTTTAAAAATGACTAAATAGTTCATTCGATTAATTGAAATTTGAGTAACCTATTTAATTGTTTTTGAAAATTGAGTGACCTATAGGGAGGCAATAGAAAATAGAGTGAAATATTTTATAATTTTTGAAAGTTGTGTAACATATAGGGGACAATTGAAATATCCTGAGTAAGGATAAAAATCTGAATTTTGTTTAGATAATTAAAACATTATTTGTTATATATAAATAACAAATATTTACTTTATAATTAATTTTCAAATATCACTATATTATAAAATATAGTGAATTTGTTTAAAAGCATTTCATCAAATTTTCATTATTCTATAAAACCATACAAAATAAAAAACAACCGCCAAAATTGAATATATTTTTGACAATTATTCTTATTCGGAACAAACACTGAAATTTAATATTGGATCTGATCTTGATCTGAATAAACATAACTGAATTCGGATCAACAGATCCTTACTTTTATTCTGATCCTCGAGCTGGTGCAGACTTACCGAAACCATTTAATGTGTATGTCATATTTTCAAGATGGTTCAAAAATACGGAATCAAAATCGGAGTTGGTCGATAGGATACTAATTCAGTATCAGTTGAATCGTACCTAAATATATCGAATCCGATTAAAACTCAGACCAAATTAAAAATCAAGTTTTTTTATAAAAATATGATAATCGGGTCATCGGATCGGAACTTGCCGATTGAATCAGATGAGAATCGGTACATTCTAAGAACAATGTTTTTCATACTTAATAGAGCACATAGCATACTTCATGATTTTTTATTATTATTCCGAATTAATATTATTTTTATTATTATTAACTAATATAAGCTTATGATGATATATAGTTAGTTTTGTTAATATGAATCACATTACAATAATTTGAACTATAATTTATTGCTTAAAATAACTTTATAAATTATATTTCCTAGCATTGTTAATTTGTTACATTATAATTAATCCAATATCGTAATATGTTATAATATTAATTTAATACTAATGCAACATCATAATATCAAACATTAATTGATATCATTTACTAGAGTAATGCTAAAAATCATACATATGTAGGAGAGAGGAGGGGGGAGGGGGGTTTGAAAAACATACGGTCCAAAATACGTATTAAATCATCACAAATTCAAATTTTAACCGTACGGATGTAATATATATGTTTTGACTTGAATCTTTGACATGAAGTTTATTCACAACACAATTTTTTTCAATGAACTAGAAGTTCAAAAGAATATTAATTATTTAAAACATATATGAGACCAATTGCTAAATACATTTGTTGATTCACAAAAAGTGATTAAGTCTTGCTGGCAATATTTCAACTCATAGTGATATCGTAGAAGGATCATCGATAATTACATTTGTAGAAAATGAATAAACTGCACACCTGAAGCGTTGATAGATCATTAGGATTTAGAGATAAATATCCTAGAAGGAAAAAGCGATGTAAGTACACAGCTAATGTTGTGAAAGACCAAGTATTCATAAATATGTTTAGAATACCATAGACCATAGAAGTCCCGAAGAACATCATGGATCTAATCAATTATGCCAGCATTAGGGGGAGGAAATAAAAGATGGAAAAACTTAGATTTATGGAATGCATCATTAATTTATAAATTAGATCCTCAAAAAGTTATTACGAAGTAGAATTGCAACTAATTGTAAATATGTATTTATTGATGTAGACAATCATTATTAAATCATATATTCCATCATTAATACACTCATACTTATATTGAAATACCCTTGGATAATTTAAAGTGTGATGTACGCCGGAAGCATGGTCGACCAATCGGTTCCAAGTATATAAATCCAAGAAGATGAAGGAGCATGATAAGAAAGTTGACATCATTAATGTTAATACTTTTTAAGTAATAAAACATCCTGAAGATGATATTGAAGATAAAATAATAGGAAGACATAAATGAGCATATAACATTTGAAAAGATTCAGGTACTTGGCGACATTGAAAATGTTAAAAATTATAAGCTCTCTGTTATATCTCTACTATAGAAAGGATAAAACCGAAATAAAAATCATGATTAATATCAAGTTTGCATATGCGATTGCAATTAATAGAATTAATGAAATGAGAATCTAGAGTTAAACTTAATTGCGTAATGTTGATAGATAAAATATTGGACATGATAGAAAGATGTGATTATGATATCATTATTCATTTGTGAAATGAAAAGTTATGAGCCTGTAGTACAAAAATATGCGTTGTACAACCTATAGGAGGGTGTTCATAAGAACACTTAATAAGAAAAATAAATTTGTTAGATGCAATTACATTTATAGTTTTATGGTCCCTGAAGGACTCAATAACGTAATAGCAAATTATTCATATAATTCATTTGATTGCAGTATATTATTGAAAATCCCTAAAAGGTTTAAATGCTTGAAGCAACTCTCGAGAGATATATTATAATAAATTACAAATATCTTTGTATGAATAAATGCAATATATGGGGTTATGTGGTAAATTGCTATAACAAATATTTGCTAAAATAATATTATGTAATTGATCAAAATTACCTATATATTTTTATAAGTAACAAGATTTAATTATTTCTACTTGCTGATGATTTAAATATTATGTAAACTCCTGAAGAGTTCCAAAAATATAATAGCTTATTAAAAGCAAAAATATTGTACTCTTTTTCCTTCATTATGATTTTTTACCCATAGTATTTTTACCTATGAAGGTGTTAACGAGACATATTTTAATGAGGGATGCTAATAATATGCGCTGCATTATTTTTTTCTTGGTCAAGATAATGTCCCACTAGGTTTTCTTGATAACATTTTTAATGAGACAGATTTCTAACACGTATGAACAAAAATGGACATTAAAGAAAAGATGTTATGAATATATTCTATAATGATGTGGATGTCCATAAGTTTCAACCTTTAGAACTTCTAGCCTTGTGTATTCCCACTAACTTTATGTTTAATTCTTTGTAATATGTAATGGTATGTCACCCTATAAATAGATGTATATGTACTTGTAATAGGGATGAAGATAATGATTAAAATGAATAAGAACTCCGTCTCTCTTCCAATTTCTCTTTTTACTTAGCTCTTGTTTAATTTAATTTATAACAGTATAGAAAATGATATGCGTGATGAATATGATATGTTACAAGTGCAGGGCTGATGTATATAGACATCCACACTAATAGTATTCATAATACTATCCTCTTGAATGTTCATTTTCTTCCGTATGTATTAGAAATTTGGCTCATTAAAAATCTTCGCTAGGAAATCTGAGTAGGACGAAACCTCAGTCAAGGAAAAAAGTGTTTGACACATATATTCTCCTCATTTCTTCATATCTTAAAATATATCTTGTAAAAACCTTACTAGATAAAAACTATATGGGTATAAAGCATAGTGATCAAAAAGTATAATATTTTTTTGTTTGATACGCATCAAAAGCTATCATATTAAAAAGAAAAAAGTTCACTTTTGTCCCCTGAACTTTTTAAAATTGTTCAACTTGCCCCCTGAACTTTTTTTGCACACTTTTGTCCCCTAAACTCTTCCAACTGTTCAACTTGCTCCCTCCATCCAGTTAAATGCACAGTCACCAGTTTAGTGCTTGCGTGGCATGCTGACGTGGCAAATATATTAATTTTTTAATCGCCCAGTCAGCATGCCTCCCTTCTTTCTTTTCTTTTCTTCCCTTTCCTTTTCTCTTCTTCCCGTTCTTCTCTTTCTCTCCTTCGCTTCTTCTCTGCTTCGTCGCCGCGCCGCCGCCGCCGTCACTGCAGCCTGCACTGTCGCCGCCGCCTGCGCCGTCGCCGCCAACCGCCATCGCCTCCTCTTCTCTCTCCACTCGAAACCCTAGATTTCAGAAAATTCAAAATCGGTCCAAATTTGCTCCATTAATTGGACTTAATTATAAGGAGTTAATTATGTATTTCGTGACATTTGGTCTATGTTATTATCAAGATTTGTATGCATTATTTGTGTTTCATATACAACATTTGTTTCATATACAACATTTGTGATGTTTGCAACCCGTTTACAAAAATAAATGAAAAAAATTTGAAAATTAAGGGATTTAGTAACGGTTTTTAACAAAAAAACCGATACTAAATATTAATACTGTATCGGTTTTTATGAAAGAACCGATACTAAATCGGGAAAATCAAAACCATAAACACTTAGTAACGATTTTTATGAAAGAACCGATACTAAATCGGACATGAACACTTAGTAACGGTTTTTATGAAAGAACCGATACTAAATCGTCATAAACACTTAGTAACGATTTTTATGAAAGAACCGATACTAAGTTGAGCGGGACACTTGGTAACGGTTTTTATAAAAGAACCGTTATAGAGTTGCATCGGTTCCTTGGAGGAACCGACACTAAAACCGCAACGGTTTCTCCAATAAACCGTTACAGATTTTGCATTCCCCTTATAATTAAGTCCAATTAATGGAGCAAATTTGGACCGATTTTGAATTTTCTGAAATCTAGGGTTTCGAGTGGAGAGAGAAGAGGAGGCGATGGCGGCTGGCGGCTGGCGGCGACGGAGCAGGCGGCGGCGGCGCGGCGACGAAGCAGAGAAGGAGCGAAGGAGAGACAGAGCGAAGGAGAGAAAGAGAAGAACCGGAAGAAGAGAAAAGAAAAAGGAAGAAAAAAAAAGAAAGAAGGGAGGCGTGCTGACTGGGCGATTAAAAAATTAATATATTTGCCACGTCAGTATGCCACGCAAGCACTAAACTGGTGACTGTGCATTTAACTGGATGGAGGGAGCAAGTTGAACAGTTGGAAGAGTTTAGGGGGCAAAAGTGTGCAAAAAAAAAGTTCAGGTGGCAAGTTGAACAATTTTAAAATATTCAGGGGCAAAAATGAGCTTTTTTCTATTAAAAACCTTGCTAAGAAATCTTATTGGGATAAAAACACGCAGCCAAGAGAAAAAGAGTGTAACTGATATTGTTCCTTCCCCTCATATATGCACAATCATTGAACTATTTGTTTGAAAATTTTATTGACATTTACACTATAAATAGATATGCTAGATCCTCATCCGAGATTGTGTCAAATATTTATTTCACCATCCTTTTTGAATTCATGTGTAGGGATGATTCTAATAAATGAATTTCTCCATATTATGTTGTTTTGGTATTTTTCTACACGAATAAGTTGTGAAACAGAAATTTCTTTTGGGAAATATTTAATTTATAAATCAAAACAATATTTTGTCTGTTCAACAACTTTCATCTCAGATTCTTTTATATAAGTTTATATCGTTTGGAACTCTCCAGGAGTTCAGTTTGATTTTAGTTTTCAATATATAACAACAAACAAAAACATAATATATCGCTCTTATATAATATGTCACTTAGATCAATTATATAATATTCATTCAACAAATATTTGTTATAGCAATATGTTATCTCATTGCACCATATTACATTAATTCGTAGAAAGATCTTTTTATTTTAATAGGATACACCTCTCAAGAATTTGAATTGTATGTTTCAGGCATTCTAAATCATTCAGGGATTCGTTAATATAATACAACCAGATTGTTGTTCGATTGTGGCCTGAGGGGTTAGCATAGGCCTAATTTCGTGCGGGGTGTGGATTTGAATTTTTAGGGTTTTGTAACTTTTAGATTGATACACTTTTAGTCAAATGGTTTGTATTAATAAAGAAGTTGATAATTAAAATAAGATAAATAAAGATACCGAACACCAAACTTGCTGATCGAGATTGGCAAAATTATTGCGTATGCCTTAACCACCCATTCCCGCTAGCAACCTTTGTTGCTTTCATGAGCGCCTACTCTTCCGGTATGCCTTTCGGGTCCTTGATTCACTAATCCAAATAACGTTTTACAAGACTCAACTCCACGATCACTTTACAAACTCGTAGCGATTCGTTGAGACTAAACAATCCGATATCTTTCAATCAAACAACCCAACAAACAAGATATATAATCTCTCAAACTCTCTCAAAATAATATAAACTATTCTCTAGAGAGAGAACACCAATAATTTTTCTTAGAAAAGATGGGAAAAAAATGGAATGGGGCTGTACATTTTTAAATGAGGAACGAGCATTCAACAAAAATGGAAACAACTTGAGTTCCATTCGAATTGAGCAGCCCTTCATTCGAACGGAACCACTATTCACAGCCCAAGTCAGAACTAGTTCTGTTCGAACTGAGCAACCGTCCGTTCGAATGGAACCACTATTCACAACCCAAGTCGGAACCAAAAGTCAGCGAACAGAACAGTCCATTCCTAACATAGCAGTACGTTCGAACAAGCCAGAGTTCAGTTCGAACAGACAGAGGACTGGAAATTGAAGTATTTTCTGTCTAGTGATTTGTTTAATTAATTAAATAAAAAACAAAACAAACCCAAAACATACAGAGAACTCCAACTCTTGAACTCCAAGAAAGAACGTCTTGAAAGCTTAAAAGCGATGAAACTCTTCGACTCTTGATGATCCGATCAAGATGAAACTTTTGCACGTCGGCTCGAACTCGAACTTGTAAGCTTCCTGATCTTAAACAAAAAACTCAAACATGATTAGTAATTATGGAATTATTTTAAATATCATCAAACAGAGAATAATACAGATGAGTTATAACTTGCAACAACGTAAGTGAGAAGTATTTCAAGTCCTTCGGTCTCACTAATTTTATTTTCTCATTGCATCACACTATTTTATTTTTCCCTTTATATTTTCATACAAACCCTCTTATAGGTTACAATTATACAACACCAGTTATTTGGACTATAAATCAGTAACTATGTAGTTCACTATAACATAATGATCCCTCAATCACCTATTTCTTATTATGGCAAATATTGTATTTGTTGACATCATACACTAATTTTTAGTTCTATATTCTCATTTTAATTTATTAGATTAAGTACAATTGCATTGTGATTTTTAGCCTAGTCATGATTTTGTTTCATTTCCATCATTTTTCTTGTGGAGACAAAATTTATTGAGATCTCATTATTTTCAGCATTTGCTGACTTATGTCTCGTACTCGTTTATTTTCTATATCATCTTAGGATGATTTAATAATTAAAAAATTCAATAATGTTAACATTCTTACCATGCTATTTCTCCTTATTTGGATTTTTTTATATTTGGAACCAATTTGGTCGACATACTAGGTATTTCAATATGAGCATGAGTTCATTTAATGTGGAATATATTATTTGATAAACAATAATCATTGTTTACATCAATAAAAATAACATATTTACAATTTGTTGCAAATTGATTAACTTCTAGTTTATATTAACGTTTTGAGGATCTAATTCATTAACTTATAGTTCATATTAAATTTTTTTGGACCATATTAACGTTCATATTAATATATAATTTCTAGTATTTACCACTTCTATATTTCTTCCCCTAATGCTGGCCTTATTTTTCTCCTCATATCATGAACTTCCTAGGATTTGCATGAGTTATTATATTAAATAATTTAATTCTTTCACAACAGTAATTTGATTATTCACTAATTTTCTTCTTCTGAAATTTTTATCTGTAGATCCATAATGGTCTACCATTCTTCAGACATGGTTATGACTTATTTTTTATAGATGCAATTGATGATCTTTTTGGGATATCAATTTGGCATGGAACATTGTCAGTATGTATATATGATTCATTCACTCTATATATCAACATGTGCATATGGTAATTGATCTACTATATTTTTCAAATGAACTATCTTCTAAACTTCTGATTCATATATGTCGGATCATGAGTCGGAATGGACAAAATATTCCATGTATGTTTGTTTCCATTTTTCTCACAAAAAGTTTGTCTCGTCAAGTAATAATCAATGTATCATATTGTGATTACGTTTCATGTCAACGATTCAAAATATGAAATTATTGAAGATGCTTCAAATCCAACACATATTGCCAACATTATTTTAGAATCAATAGTTGCGCCATTCTTGATTTATGATTGGAGTAATGATATTTGACATCAATATGATCAATGCTACAACCATAGTCTAAATTGTCATGCTAAATCATAAAATTCTCTTCAAATTTAGGAACTACCCATTTCACATTATAGTGTGAGCATTGCTATTTAAATTATTGAATTTTTTTATTCATTTTATAGCATGAGCATTTTCATTTGAATTAATGAGCTTCTAGTTCATTATTGTAGTACGAGCATTTCCATTTAAGTTAATGAACTTTTGGTTCATTATTGCAGCATTGTATTATGCAAGCTAGTGGTTAAAGAAGATTTTTTTAATATATATTTTATTTCAACTACACGATATACATTTATTTAGTGCCTCCAAAAATTTTATATTAAGATTGTCCGCATGGTGAATCTCTAGGTCTACAAATATTTCTAGTAAAATAAAAATAAATTATATGTATGGTATACATGCCGTTCCACACATATAAGAATAAACACATTCTACGAATATTTGGGCTTATTGTATTGTGCCGAATCATACATATGTTTAAGCCAGTAAACTTTACTAATACACATGATATAATTACATTAATCTTTTCAACCATCACAAAGATGGTTTAGTGGTATGGTACAAGCTTCACATTTTCATAGATGGGATTTTGGAATCCGTGTCTAGTATGATTTATTTAAAAGTTCAGATGAAGACAAATGAGCCAATCCTAAAAGAGAACAAAAATCAAAAGATAACTTGTAGTTCTTCCTCATTTTTTTACATTAATCCTTTCATAATATGTTATAACCCGTATTTTTTATAAATAATTTATCTTGGGGTATTTTTATAAATTTAAATATTTATAATTTTCAAGTCATATTTTCAAAATTCATTATTTTATGAAAATGATATTTATATATTTTGATAAACTAAAACTTCATAATTTCTAAATTATTTATTATTATTATTATTATTATTATTATTATTATTATTATTATTATTATTATTATTATTATTATTATTATTATTATTATTATTATTATTATTATTATTATTATTACTATTATTATTAATATTATTATTATTATTATTATTATTATTATTATTATTATTATTATTATTATTATTATTATTATTATTATTATTATTATTATTATTATTATTATTATTATTATTATTATTTAAAAAAAATCATATTCGTTGAATCAATGTTGGTTACTAACATCTAGGTTAATTCTTGGTCGAAGAGTGGTTAAATGTGTGTATGGATGACTTCATATTTATTTCTAATCCATTGCTTCTTTACATTATAAGAAAATTTTGACTGGTAAAATGCATGAATTATTAATCTGGTATATTTTTCCTTTGATTTTATGAGATGCAAGATTTAATGTTCATAATTCTTTGAATCAAGAAATTCATTCTTCTATTTATATTTAGTTATTCATATCATGATAAAACTATAAATGAAATTCTTTTTCCAAATAAAGTAATTATATTTCGACAATCATGATAGATTGGAGTTTTGAAACCTCATTTAGTCGAGTGATGAGTCTTTTGAGGTAAGGATTCTTGCTCGTATATGTTTTCTCTTAAATTATTTTAATATTATAATTATTAGTAATATTAATATAAGAGTATTTTTTTTACATAATTAGAGCTTATATGGCTCAAAGCAGATATTTCATAATTAGAGCTTATATGGCTCAAAGCAGATATTTTAGTAAGTCATAAAATAAAATATTTGAGAATAGTATATATTTTGAAGAAAATATTTTTGTATGTGGGATATAGTGAGATGTATGAAAAATGATAGTAAGACGAATATAGGCGTACTTATTAGGTGGAAGCCAGGGCCGCTGAGGTGAAATGCCGTACTTAGTAGGTGGAAGATAGGACCGTCAATCACCCAATAACGAGCTCGGAAAGATGTGTATCTGTGGCGTACTCGATGTCATGGAGCATTATCTGGTGTTTATTCATATGAGATGACAAGTGAGAAAGAAATAGATATATCAAAGACAAATTTTATTTTTTTTATGGTTATATTCACTAAAATGACTATTTTTATATATGAATTTATATAATTGTTTATTTTAATAGTATCATTTTTTAATTGTATGCGAGCATACCTTACTGAGTATTTTTGTACTCATCCTTTTGATTTTATAAAAATTTTCATGTTCAGTTTATTGGGAGACTTGGGTTGAGCATCGTCACAATATCGAGAGAATAAAATAAATGTAAAAATAATTGAATGTAGTAAAATTTTAGATACTTGATTTTATATATTCCTTGTATTCTTCCGCTATAATATGATTTTTAGTGTGGGATATACAACCATTACATCTCAGATCTAAAATAGATCCGGGATGTAACATAATACAAATCAATAGAAAACTGCCTGATTTTCTAATCTATACACCATTTTTGAAACATTTCATAAATATTAGCAGAATCTTCACGCAATGTGTTATTTTCTATAGTATTTTTTTAAAAGTAATTTAAGCACAATTTAGCTAAAAACAATAGTTACATTAAAATATAATAAAAATTTATATTATTGCACATCCTAATACTAATTTAAACTGATACATTTTTCTAAACAGTTAATTATTTGTCATGACAAAGTTCATAAATTATAACAAATTTTAAGGAAAAATTAAAAGAAATAACAACAATAATATATGTGACTCTATCTGAGTATCATAAAACCCAAAATATCCATATTTGCATCCGTATAAACATTTGTATCAGTATCCAATATAGAGTGGAATATCCGAAAATGAATACTATCCCAATAACAAATTATCTGGATATTATTTGTATCCGTATCTAGGGGTCAAATTGAAGACCGAATATGTATCTTTATCGGAATAAAACTATCTGAATATGTATCCTCTCCGGCCCGGATGCAGATTACTTTGATTCAAATACATATACGGTTTCGGATAATATCTAACCTGTTTGCATCCGTACATACATGGGCTAAATCTTGACATTTAAAAAAAAAATCTTATTTAGATGATACATGGATAAATCTTGACTTTTCGATGATCCAATCTAATGGTCAAAATAAAATGCCTATGTGGCTTAATGACATGTATTATATTCTTAGATACGGATACAAATGCGGTAAAGATTTAGTTCAGATATTTATACAAATACAAATATAATTCAAATATTATCGTATATGAATATGAATATAGATTTAGTTCATATTTAACCGGATACATATCCGTATTTCAAATTGTAACAATATTTAAGGAAAAGTTAAAGGAAATAACAACAGTAATATTTATATCTACATCCGAATTGATAAAAATCAAAAAAATCCATATCTGCATCCATACAAATATCTATATCCAATATATAGTGAAATATCCAAAAATTAATATTGTTTGAATAACATATTATCCGGATATTATTAAAGGGCCAAATCGATAATCAAATTAGTATCTGTATTCAAATAAAAATATCTATCCGTACCCATCTCTGCTTGGACGTGAATAATTTTTGTTCAAATATAGATCCGGATCTGGATAATATTTGACCCATTTAGATCCTACATACATGGGTATTGACTTTTTTTAACAAAAAAAATTAAATTTTAGTTAGTTGACACATGGATGCATTTTGACCTTTAGATATTCAATCTAATGGTTAAAATAAATTGCCTACGTGGCTTCATGACATGAGAGAAAATTTGTAGAATTATAAACTATAATAATAATAATATTCAGATTAAATATCAATTTGATATCTCTCATGTATATTGAGTAAAACTCACGTCCATTTATTGACATGTTTAAGGTTTGATGGGCGGTAAAAAAATCGAGGTGAAAATGACATTTTGGGATGACTCAATATTGGATGATTTGTTTCATATATTCTAAATATATTTTAAGAATATGGGTAGTCACGTTCCGACTTTTGGATATGACATGTAATTCAGGTTCATTTATTTAAATATATTTGTACTTGCGCACAAACAAAAAATAATAATATAAAATGAGATAATGTATGAATAATAGTATTAATTTAAAATATATGTGGATTAATATAGTTTTAAAAAATATATTTTATTCAATAAGCTATAATAATAATTTAAGAAAAGTAATTTACTTGAAATATTACAAAAATGATACAACCATTTGAACCAAACTGTGAATAAAACATCAAAGTTTGACTTAAAGCAATCAATTTAGACCCAAAACAGCCCGAACCTGAAGAATCCGAAAACAATCAACACAAGAAAGACCCTCTGAAAATAAAATCTAAGTATAACCTGAACCAAGTTAGACCAAAAAAATAACTCAAATGGACAAGCAACAAGAATTACAAGATATCGGAACCCAGTTCTTAATCAATTCGCCGTTTGCCACATTATAAGTACTTTATAGGGACTAGGTAGTCCAAAAGAATCTATGATCCATGATCCTCTTTTAGTAATTCATGTAGTTAAGTGTAAAGGCATAACACCTAATAAGTTAATCTTGCTTTGCATTAAGAGTTGGAACATAAATTAAATAGAGAAATCTGATAGCACGATGGCACTATAGCACATCAGATCACGACGATGATATATATATTACTTTCATCATTTTATATACTTTTTTTATTGTTTATGTAATTTTTTATTTTTGAAATTTGTATATACCATTTGAACATACTATTTTATTTTTTATATATTATTTTCACTCTTTATATATATACTGTTATAAAAAATAAATTATATATATTATTATTATACTGTAATAAGCTGTATATATATTGTCGTCGTGATCTGGCATACTACGGTACATGTGGTAACATATTAGATCCTAATTAAATAAATGAGAAGCACACAAAGGTTTGATAAATTCAACGAGAAAACTTGTGCATTACCAAGGAGATTTGTTAGCTAGGAGGTCACATTGAATTTTTAATTATGTCTGTCAATCGGTGAGTTGGTCTTTGAAGATTTAGACACACAACCGCATAGACAGTGATATACCCTAAACTAAAATATCTGAAATTAATTATTAATAGTTTTGCATCTCAAATTAGGGCTACCTGGAAATCTTTCTGGAAATTTAGGTTGCTGTTTTTAAACTTAGTGTCTATTTGGCAAAATATGAAATAGACGGAATAGTGGAATAGACAATTGCGACTATTCTGTTTTATTCTAATAATGTTCGGCTAGATACTGTTAAAATATAAAGATGTATTTGTATGTTATGAAGGCAATTAACAAATTAGGAAAGATGTACCTTAGAAATAAGATTTCTTGACAAGAAAGTTTGGTATTATCATGAATTAGATTTCTTAACAATGTGGTTTAGTATTTCCATGTATAGATGTTAATTGGGGCAGTAATTCTTTGAGTTATTTTGTTATATTAGATATGACCTATAAATAGAGGGGTTGTGGTAGAGTTTTATTCTTTCGAACAACAATATTTTATATCTCTTTCTTTCTCTTGTAATAAGAAGTTTATATTATTTTTCAAGTTCAACTGTTCAATATTGTTATTTCTTGGGCTAGTGTGAGCTTATTGCTGCACTATTATTTTCGCTGCTGGATAACCACAAGGTCGTTACTGGTTTAGTACAGCTGCGTTACTGCGCAGTCACTATTGTTCTGTTTCTCTGTTAGCGACACGGTTATCTGGTTCAGTCCCTGTGTGATTGTCTGTTTTTTTACAGATACATAGATTATAAATTTAGATTAAATAATATAATAATAAATTATGATCACATAAAATAGAAAATAAGAAAAATTAACTGCCACATAGGATGATATTTGGAATAAAGGAGGGCATATGTTTCCTAAATTATACTATATTATATGGATTAGAGAAATTTTAACCCTACCGGATACCATGGAATATAGTAATTCCATTTTTCCAACCTTTAATCCGAAATATTTCATCCATGTTTGGCTAGAAGAGACCCTCTAATTCTCTATTCCATCATATTTCACATGAGCCGAACGGGCACTTAATTAATTAATGCATAATATTTATCCGTCTTGATATTGTATAATGCCCATTTTAAATGTAATATTTTTTTCTCAAGAAATGTACTAGATGGCGGACTGAGTATATTTTTTCCTGTGTTTATATTTTAAATATAATATTTTTTTTCTCAAGAAAAGTATTTAAGTATCTTTTATAATATAGTAATTCATTAGGCCACGACTCATTTTTCTTGTTCAAGCTCCCATTAAAAAAAAAAATATATATATATATATATATATATATATATATATATATATATATATATATATTTCTTGTCGGAATACATATTTGGAGTGAATATACTTTTGTAAGAAAAAAAATTATATATTTTTTCATTGTTAATATATTATTTTTAATAAACAATTCTTAATTGAGTAAGTTCTGAACATATAAATATCAAGATAAGAAAAGGATATTCACTTACAAATATGATGAACCTTCAATGCAGCTCTTTCATGGATTTTTATGGACAAACAAAATTTAAGAAAATACTAAAATGGATTTTGTCAGGAAAAGAAAAAAAATTAATTGGGAGCTTATAAACTTTTTCTTTTAATATGATTCTGAAGCGAGAACATAATTGCGCCACTTTTTTTCTTGAAATGGTAAAGTTAGCCGAGAGTTGAGATATCATGTCAACCTTCCTTTCTATCCGCTTAACTTTTTCTCTATTTATTTTTCTGTTCAAATAAAAAGTGAAATGAAAGATAATAGTGGTTATATTATTAAGTCTGTTTCTCTAATGGCAAAGTTAGAACAACCTAATTGAAAATAAGTCAAATTACAACTTTGATTGAATAATTTTTATCAATAAAGAATTATACTTAAAATAGAAAATTTCATGAGGTAATGAAAAAATGATGTGGCCGCATAATATGTTGTGAACTTTTCATATTGATTACATTTTTCCTGCTTTTTATAAGGGTATGGTTCGTCGGCCCATATATTCTGCCAGTCGAACAGTTAATTTGGTTTAGTTGTCTCGTTTATTTATTTCGGTATGAGTTCGAAATTTGTGTTATTCGGTTTTCAAGTTGTTGCCAAATAAACCACATAAACTAATAGTTAATTTTCTTAATTATATCTCTAATTATCTAAGTTTAGATTATTCATGTATAATCTAAACTTACAAGTATTATATTTTCTTTTTGTTGAAGTTCCTCGAATGAAACATATTTTGTAAGAAAAAAGGAAAAAAATGTTCATACTCCCTAACCACATATGGAAATGGAAATCTCAAACTCAAGTATTTCTATCAAGATACTGAACAACATGGCTTGCGAACCATTTGTAAAATTATTATATTTCATGTTAACCGAATAAACGGATTTAGACTTCGATTCCTTACTGTTCAAAAGTTTACTCAGTTGTTTCGATTTTGGTGTATCCAATTTGCTTTTCTTTATTATGTTCAATTTGAAATGAACTGACTGATTAAACACCCCTAACAATAATTAACTTTTAGGAAAATGTGATGCGAAGATCTATGAATGCTTTCAGCATCCCAGCATTTGGTAAATGCAAAAAGAAAAAATGTATTAAAGGAAAATTAAAAATGAAAGAGATAGCTGATAATGCATTATTGTAGCATAGTTATGCTAATTATGTTTATAATTAGTGGTTGAAAAGTGAAATAGGTGGTTATCCCTTTTATTTTATTATAGCGAAAGAAGAAATAAAGTTTGAATTTGATTTATCAGAAAAAGGGATAGGAAACTTGACCATGATATGGTACCAAAATATCTTGAACAATATATTGAACAAACAGTATATTGAACATTGGATACATTAACAAACTTAATAATATCATTAAAATATCTTTTCTTCTAAGGATTTCCATTTTTTAACTTTTCTGTGTCAGCAAAAAATAATATATTGCATGTATTTTTTTTTTTTTTTTAGAGGGGAAATTTCATGTCTACCCCTCCAAAATCTTAAACTACCACGTATATCTGGATATCCGTAAAAATGAGAAATACCATCGATACGGTAATATATCAATTATTGAAATTGATTTTGCATTATGTTTGGTCTATTAAAATATTAAAAAGAAAATTTGACCTAAAAGAGGTATTTTGAGAAGAAGTTTCTAATACATTTTTTGAATTTTGACTATCATATATATATATATATATATAGTGCATTTGCTAAAAAATTGTGATTCTTTGAAATGACATAAAATGGATTAATTAATGAGCCTACAAGTTATTATGATCAATTGTTAGTAAAGTATAAACTCATGGACTTCACTAAATATTTTTATTGATTATGGATTCGGTCCTAATTCAATTTCTAATTAAAAGCCCCAAATTGGAAAGGAGTTAACCATTTGTTAATTTTGAATATTCTCAAAACAATATGACATAATTAAAATTCATATTTAGACTACTTATCAGTCATGTTACATGAATACAGATATCCGTATCGTATCCGATACGATACGGATACAGCGATACATCAAATCTCAAAAAATATAGAATACGGATATGACAATTTAAATATTATTTTATGTATTTCATTATTTTATATATATTTAAATATTAGAATTTGATGTAGGAGACACTAAAAATTTGTTATTATAGATATATCTTGATACAAGAATATTTGTTCGTTATAGTTAATTAAAGTAATTAGATCTTTTAATCTTCTTTTATTGATTTTTATATGTTATTTTATGTTTTTAAAATAAATATTCTTATGTTAGAAATATCGGATGCAGATACGGGAAGTATCTATGAATTATCCAGTATTATTTTGGAATAAAATATTAGAATATGCCACGTGGCTCCGAGATTCCGATAGGGGTATAAGCAATGTTAGAGAAATCGCTAGGCGCTAGTCGGGCGGCGGGTGCCATCGAGGATTAATCGGATCTAGGCTGATTTTCATTTTTTAATAATTTAAATATATATCATTATTTTATTAACCATTTTTATATACATTTAAGTACAAAAAGGTAAGCCTGCTAAAATAAAAGGGCAATTTTGAAAATATTCATTGTTAAAAATTAAGGACCATTTTAGAAAAAAGCCACAAATCATCCATATCACGTGAATAAGTGGGCTGGCCCACTTCTCTCTTCTCCCTCATCTTTCCTCCACCACCCGAGTCTTTTCTCCTCTCTAAGCTTCTCCCTTTCTCAAGCAAATTACAAATCCTAGATG